>PVIY010009842.1:0-70918 GCA_004026745.1 Myrmecophaga tridactyla | reverse complement strand
CTGGGGTGACTTCTTTCTGCATCTCCAAAGGCCTGGGCTGAGCTGCAAGTGCTGAGATGAGGAATGCCGAGCTGCTTAGGCTGTGCTACGTTGAGCTCCCTCATTTAAGCACCAGCCAATTAAGTCAAATGTCATTCATTGCAGCAGGCCTGCCTCCTAGCCAACTGCAGATGTAATTAGCAACAGATGAGGTTCACGTACCATTGGCTCAAGTCCACAGCAACAGAACTAGGTGCCTTCACCTGGCCAAGTTGACAACTGAATCTAACTACCACACATGACATCATTGATATAGTGTAATAGACTTTTCCACTTAGCCAAATCCTTTGCCACAAGACTGTGGCACATGGTTGGACTATGTAAATAGCCTTGTCATAGCCCTGTGAAAGTTCTTTATTCTCCTTTCCAGATGAAAGCAAAAGCAGGTTGACTGGCCTTATTTGAGGGAATATTAAAGAAAGCATTAGTTAATTTAAAACACAATGATAATGACAGAGAATAAAGTATGCCTTGAGTGGTAACTCCTTGTAGTAAAGATGCAACCCTTGGAACCACTGCATAAAAAGATGACATACTTTATTCTCAGCTTCCCAAACTGTTTCTTTTTCTTCCTCTTCATCATCAGATGAAGAATTTATGGGATCCCAAGCCTTTGGGTCCCACACTGGATTAGTTAATATGTTCTGAACTTGAGCCCAAGGCAAATCGCAACATGCCAGAGTCTCGAACAGACCATCCACTCAACACAGGCAGACAGTAAGAAAGTCCTTCATTTCTACCTGGGCAAGTTGCATATCTATTCCTCCTCTAAACAGTGTGTAGTACCTTTTGCCACTTGCTCTACCTTGGTAGCCATCTGCAAGAGTCCCAAAAGGAGCTACTGTATGGCTGCCATTATTTAGCAGTCTCCTTTCTTCTTACACTAATTTAGTTGTCCTGCTATCTGTCACAAAACAGTTAGTAAACCTGCTGGAGTTTTCAGGGTGTCCCCATACTCTTGCAGTAGTCTCCATTTATCTAGGAGGGCAGCCTCTCCTCTCCTCTCCATATAGACAATAGAGGCCAATTTGGGATACCCCCATGGAGAGTTGTCCTACTATCTGTTGCAAAAATAGTTAGCAACCCAGGAGGAGTTTTCAGGGCATCTCCATACTCTCATGACAGTCCCTAGTAATCTCGGTCAGCCACTCCTCTCCACATGGATGATAGAGGCCAATTTTGGACTTTCCCCACAGATTCTCCCTTCTCAAGACTCATGCTCATTACTGCCAGGGGCTCTTTGGTCTCCTGGCTGGCTCACCAATTATTCTAACCCAGCTCTCAAAAAGCTCAGGTCCACTTAAACTTAAGAACAAAGAACATGTCAGGCATGAAGTTAAACATGAATTTCATTGGGGCTTTTGAACAGGAGAAGTTTTCCCAATGGTAGCCAGTCTAAAAATGGAAGTTAATGGGGCCAGGGGGAGTGCAAGGGCTTATAAGGGTCTAGGAAAATGGTGTGAGAGCAGAGATTCAGCAGGGTCTCATGACACAGGATGGTTGGAGGTTTGTTATCAACAGTGATCAAGAGAGGGGAGTTATGAGAATGAATACCATCTATATATTCTTCCCCCACCCCCATGGAGAGCTGATGATCTTTCATTTCTGTCCCGATCATTGCAGGCAGCTATGTGCAGTAACTTATTCTGAATATGGAGGAGAAGCCTGGGACCTGGGTCTCTACAGGAAGGGAAGGAGGAAACTTTGAAGTGTTAAAACAATAGAATGATACAGTCAAGTTTGCTCCATAAAATATTACTCTAAAAACAGTGTGAAGAAGAAGAGAAAATTAAGATTAGCACTAAATAGACAAAATAGTTTGTTATAGTAATCTGGATGGAAAATAAATTTGTCCTGAATTAGTTAAAGGCCTTGGGTGTGGACAGAAGCCAGGACATATTAAGAAAATGGAACAAGACCTAGTGACATGAGGGTGGCTCAGAAGGAGATGTGCAGGATGGCACCCATATTTCTTGCCTGTTGTTTGCGGTGCCATTTCCTAAGTTGGGGAATGATAGCAGAGGATTAAGGGTGAGGGACAGTTTAGTAGGAAAGATGCATTTAATTTGAAGTTTGTTGCAATTAAAATGCATGAATGATTCAAATAAAGATGTTAAATGGGCAGAAGGAAAATTCAAGTTTGGAATTTAAGACAAACCTTGTCCCAAGGTTTATAATTGGGACCTTTGAAATACAGTGATAGTTTAATGACCGCATGAAGTCACTCTGTAAAGAGTAAATAAAATTGGACCAGAAATGGATCCCAAGGAATGTTAATATGTAAGCAATGGATTGAGGGGGAAGAGAAGCCCAGAAAGGATATTGGGAATGAAGCTGGAGGAAAATCAGAACAGGATACTATCATAGGAACTGAGTAAAGTGGCCCCAAAATAATAGAATGGCCAAGATTCCATGCTACTCAGAGGCTTAGGGAAAGCAAAAGTAAAAGCAATGCATAAAACTTAAAATAGTGATTGGATTGAAGCAGAAAGGTGTGACAGGTTTTGGCAGCATGATGTGGTTGCACAAGGAATAAACCTTAGAATGCGATGGGCTGTGCAATGAGAGAGATGATGGGGTATAGAGAAGTGGAGGGTGAAATGCAGCTATTTTTAAAAAATATACAGTCCATGAGAACGGAGATTCCTATGTGCCTTAAATTTCTTCAACATCGCCTGGCACATAGTAGGCACTCAAAAGTTTTTTATTGAAAAAATGAACAAACAAGATAGCAGAGATTTGGGGTTGTCTATGTATCAATGGGGGGAAAGGGCTATGTAGGTTGTAGCTTCCACCAAGTGAGAAAAAGCTGTCAGAGATCTTGGGGCAGGGAAGACCATGTGGCTGGGAGGAGGAGAGGCCTTAATACTGAGTAGGAATGCCCAACTTGGAATGAGGACTCTACATCCCAAGGCTTGAATAAGTAGGATAGTCAATAATGTTAGAGAATAGCAGTGCAATCCCATGAGGAAGTGAGGGAAAGCAGAGACATTTTCAAATTCCTAGGATTTTGTGATTAAAAAAACCAGTGCATCCTGACCAGAATATCCCTTTATTAATGACAAATAATTCAGTTAATAATGTGTGTAATTTAGGTGAAAGGGGCTAAATTATTTGAAATGATAGCCTTGATTCTGCATTTGACATGCTGAGGAGAACTGGTTTTCATGCACAAAGTGCTTTGCCTTGCTCTGTGTTAATCACGCTGGCTGCTCCATTCAGTACCCCTTTGAGGTAAGTTAGCTCTTCCAATTAACCCTAATAGAGAAAATCCTCAGCAGGAAGGACACTAAATGAGAAACAGAGAGAGAATCCAATTCAGGCCTTGCAGATTCCCAACCCAAGTCCCTCTGTGAGGGCCTCTTCTCTGCAGATGAAGAAATATCAAGGTTGACAGCACAGAATATGTGACTAAGCATTGGATAAACAGAGTATACCTATGTTCTAATGTACAGTAACATAATTTTTAGAATGAATATTCATGCTGTTAGAGCTGCCTTGATAAAAGTTGTTCTTAAACAGCCACTTGGTCAAGAAAGCTGCTGCTGTCTAGCCCCCATGCTACCTCTAGGCAAGTTTGTAAAGCATTAGAGGTAGGAGATCATCATTCCTTCAATATTTTTTTTCTTTTTAAAAATGTTTTTTATTGTGAAATATAACATATACAGAGAAAAGAAAAAAAGGCAATAATTTTCAAAGTACACTTCAACAAGTAGTTACAGAACAGATTTCAGAGTTTGTTATGGGTTGCCATTCCATTATTTCAGATTTTTCCTTCTAGCTGCTTAAAACATTGGAGTTAGAAGGAATACCATTGCAGTGATTCAACAGTCATACTCATTTGTTAAATCCTATTTTCTCTGTTAAAAGTCCTCCTTCTCCTTTGATTCTTCTCCCAAACTATAGGGATCTGCAGGCAATGCTTATACTGACTTTCTCATGTCAAGAAGGGGTGTTGACACTAAGGAATAGGGGGATGTAATTAGTTGATAATATTAGAGAGAATGGCCCCTCTGGGTTTCAGGATTCATCTGGTCTAGGAATCCTCTGGAAATTATGGGTTGCAGGAAAGCAAACATAGTGCATGAAACTTTTATAGTCTCAACTCAAGCCCTAGGTTAACAGGAGTCATATTGTTTAGGGTTTAGCAAACCATGGCAATCAGTTCTATCTAACTGAAGTTAGCATAAGAGTAGCATCCAGCCTCTTAACTCTATTTGATCTCTCTTTAGCACTGATGACTTATATTATTATACTTCTTTTTACCCTTTTGGTCAGGATCTCCCAGTGCCAGGGCCAGACTCATCCCCATGAGGTGTGCCCCATGTTGTCAGGGAGATTTTCATCCCTGAAATCATGTCCCACATAAGGGAAAGAGTAATGATTTTACTTGTAGAGTTGGACCTAGAAAGAGAAAGGCTACATCTGAGCAACAAAAGAGGCTTCCTGGAAGCAACTCTTAGACTTTGTAATAGGTAGTCTTAGCTTCTCCACTACAGAAATAAGTTTTATAAGGGTTATTATAAGATGCAAAATCCAGACTTGCTATTTTCTTGGGAGTCCCCAATGGTTAAGAGGGTACCCAGGGTTTCCCAGGTGGGAAAGTTTAATAGTTCCATAGTTTTTTATTTCAGCAGATTGAAATAAATCTTGATGGACTCTACTAATATTTTTTTATTTTATTTTTTTGGCATGGGCAGACTCCAGGAATCAAACCGGGGTCTCTGGCACAGCAGGCAAGAATTCTGCCACTGAGCCACCACTGCACTGCCCTCTACCAATACTTTTTTAATTATCAGCCCACCATAGTGTAAGATGTATCTGGATATTACATTAAGCTATACAGAATTACAAGTCCTCATTTCCATTTTGGACTCCAGAAGTTTGGGTTGTTTAAATGAGCTATCTGGTCAGGTTCATTTAGATTGTGTGTTACCAAAAATTTTAGATTTTAGACATAATAAAACTCTCTGCCTTTGGTCTCATACAGTAGATGAAGAACTAGAGTGCATACACTATCATCTTTTTTAAAAAACATTTTTATTGTAAACAACCAACATACAAACATTCTTGACATACACACATTCTTGACATGGTTATAATCAATGGCTCACAATATCATCACATAGTTGTATATTCACCATAATCATTTTTTTGAACATTTGCTTCCAATTCTGATCTTTTACCCTTTCTAAATTACCTTTGTCCAGCCAAATTGGCTTTGTTTTTATTTCTAAGTGAGGTCTGATCTCCTTTTTGATTACTTTAACTGTTATTGTATATAGCTATGCTAACTTTCAGGGTTGCAGCACTCTATTTCTGGGTCTTAGGTGTCACAGAGTTGCCCAAAGTTCCAGGGAAATACCAGCTGATACACATCAGTGTCTCAGAATCTAGAATTACACTTACAACTTCAGACTAAGGGTGGTATATAGCCTGCTGCTATGAGGGCTTACAATCTGGGCTTCAATTTCCTTATAAGTATTTTCCGAAAAAGACCTTAGCATATTTGTGCTTTTGTTTCTGGCTTACTTTGTACAACACATTGTCCCCAAGGTTTATTCTTGTTGCTTGCCTCTCTACATCCTTTGTTTTTGTAGCCACACCACATTCCATCATATAAATATATCACAGTTCACCATTCTGCTTCTAGTCATTGTACCCTTTGGCTCCCTCCATCTATTGGGATCATGAGTAATGTTCAAAATAATCAAACCATGTTTTACAGCTTCCTCACTTGGTTGTATAATCAGCAGCTCTCTCAATTTTAAATTGTGTTCATTGGTCCATAGAGACAAATACCAACAAATATAGCCTCACCAAATATCAAATCAAAACTACTCCTATCACTTGTCCCACCTCCAAATTAGTTGCTCCTGGTAGTGCTGTAGTGCCATTTATGTCTTCCTGTTAGCTATTGGCCATAGCATGCAACTTGAGTTTTCCCCTTACACTCCTATAAAATTGACTCTTTGTCCAATACCAAACATTTGAAATAGTTCATACAGAAACTTATTTATAATTATAGGTTTAGTCAATGGTATACATGGCATGATCCATCCTCTCTTAATCATATTCACCTTCAATATGGCAATGTTACCTATAACCCCACTAATCAGTTACTTCTATTCATTTCCTTGCATTTAAGTTCAACCTCATTGGGTAATCTTCCCCTCATCGCTAGCTTCTGTGTACCCCTAGGTCTGCTATATTCTACAGTGTAACATCTGAGATTACATTTATCAGAGTCATAATAGCAGAATCATACAGTATCTATCTTCTTGTGTCTGACTTATTTCACTCAGTGTTATGTCCACAAGGTTCATCTACACTGTCATAAACTGTGGGACCTCATTTTGTCTTATAGTATATTTCATCATATGTATATACCCATCTTGTTTATTCACTTGTCTGTTGATGGCACTTGGATTATTTCCATCTTTTGGCAATTGTGAATAATGTTGCTATGAACATCTGTATGCAAATGTCTGATCATGTCACTGCTTTCAGCTCTTCTGGACATATACGTGGTATTGATGGATCATAGGGCAACTCAATATTTAGTTTTCTGAGAAATTGCCAAACTGTTTTCCATGGTGTCTACACCATTGTACATTCCCACCAACAGTGAATAAGTGTTCTAGTTTTTCCACATCCTCTTCAACATTTGTAGCTTTTGGTTTGTTTAACAGCAGCCATTCTTACGGGTGTGAGGCGATATGTCATTTTTGTCTTGATTTGCATTTTCCCTTATAGCTAATGAAATGTACATCTCTTCATGTGCTTTTTAGCCATCTATATTTTTTCTCAGAAAAGTGTCTATTGATATCCTCTGCCTATTTTATAATTGAATTCTAGTTTTTCTGTTGTTGAGCTGTATAATTTCTTTATGTACACAGGATATCAAGTCTTATCTGATATGTGATTTCCAAATACTCTTTCCCATTGAGCTGCTTGTCTCTGCACCTTTTTGACAAAGTCCTTTGAGGCACAGAAGCTCTTTATTTTAAGGACTTTCCATTTATCTATTTTTTCTTTCATTGTTTGTGCTTTAAATGTAAAGTTTAATAAGCTATCTCCTATTACTAGATCTTGAAGATGTTTCCCTATTTTTTCTTCTAGAAATTTTATGATACTGACTTTTACATTTAGATCTTTAATACACTTTGATTAATTTTTGTATAGGGTGCAAGGTAGGGGTCCTCTTTCATTCTTTTGGCTATTCATATGCAATTCTCCCATGCCCATTTATTAAAAAGACAATTCTGTTCCAGTGAGTGGATTTAGGGTTCTTATTAAAGATCAATTGTCCATAGATTTGGTGACCTATCTCTGCACACTTGATTTGATTCCATTGGTCAATACTTCTATCTTTGTGCCATTACTATGCTGTTTTGATCGCTATGGCTTTATGGTAAGTTTAAAATTAAGAAGTATTAGGCCTCCCACTTTGCTCATTTTTTTTTTTTTTTTTAGAATATCTTTAGTATTCAGGGTCTCTTTCATTTTCAAATAAATTTGATAACCAGCTTTTCCAAGTTTTCAAAGCAGGTGAGACTTTGGTGGTGCATTGAACCTGTAGATAAATTTGTGTAGAATTGACATCCTAATGACATTCAACCTTCCTATCCGTCGGTATGGAATGTCTTTCCATTAATTTAGGCCATTTTTTATTTCTATTAGCTACACTTTTTAGTTTTCTGTATACAAGTCATTGACATCTCTAGTTAGGCTTATTTCTACATACCTGATGCTTTGGGCCACTATTTTGAATGGATTTTTTTCCCTTAATTGTCTCCTCAGGTAAGTTATTACTTGCACATAGAACCATTTCTGTCTTTTGTACATAGATCTGTATTCTGTCACTTTGCTGAATTTGTTTATTAGTTCAAGTAGTTTTGTCATAGATTTCTCAGGGTTTTCCAAGTATAAGATCATGTCATCTACAAATAATTACTTCCTATCTGGATGCCTTTTATTTATTTCTCCTCTCTATCACTCCAGCTAGGACTTCTAGTACAATGTTGAATAATAGTGGTGACAATGGACACCCCTATTTCATTCCCAATCTCAGGGAGAATGCTTTCAATCTCTCACCATTATGTTTGATGCTGGCTGGAGATTTTTCATATTTGCCCTTTATGATATTGAAGAAGTTTCCTTTGATTTCTATCTTTTGAAGTATTTTTATCAGGAAACAATGCTGAATTTTGTTGAATGCTTTATCAGCATCAACTGATATGATCATGTGATTTTTTTCCCCTTCAATTTGTTAAGGTGCTTACATTGTTTTATTTTCTTGTGTTGAACTACCCCTGCATTCCTGGTATAAACCCCACTTGGTTGTAATGTATAATTATTTTAATGTGTCATTGGATTCTATTTGCCAGTATGTTGTTGAGAATTTTTGCATCTATGTTCATTAGGGGGATTGGTCTGTAGTTTTTCTTTCTTGTGGCATCTTTATCTGGTTTTGGTGTTACAGTGATACTAGCTTCATAAAATGAGTTAAGCAGTGTTCCTTTAACTGCAATTATTTGGAAGATTTTTGAGCAGGATTTGTGTTAGCTCTTTTCAGAATGTTTGATAAAATTCCCCCATGAAACCATCTGGTCCTGGGCTTTTCTTTGTGGGGAGATTTTTTATGACTGAATCTCTTTACTTGTAATTGGTTTGTTGAAATCTTCTGTTTCTTCTCAAGTCAGTATAGGTAATTTGTGTGTTTCTAAGAATTTGTCCATTTCATCTCATTCATCTAGCTTGCTGGCATATAGTTGTTCATAGTATCCTCTTAAGATTTTTATTGAATGTATTTTTTTTTTGTATGCTGTATGGCAGGGTCACATTTCATTATTTTTCCATGTGAGTATCCCATTATTGCCATGCCATTTGTTGAATTTTTGTTTGCTTGTTTGTTTTTGTTTGTTTGTTTGTTTGTTTCTGCATGTTTGTTTGGGTTTTTTTGAGAAGCACATGGACCAGGAATCTAACCTGGGTTTCCCACACAGCAGGTGAGAATTCTACCACTGTACTACCCTTACACACCCCCTTATGATTTTTAAATTTCTTCAGGATCTATGGTAACATCCCTCCTCTCATTTCTGATTTTGTTTATTTGCATACTCTCTTGTTCTTTCTCAGTCTAGGGGTTCCATGAATTTTATTATTTTTCTCAAAGAACCAACTTTGGGTTTTGTTAATTCTTTCCATTATTTTTTCCCCTCCAGTTCATTTATTTCTGCTTTAATCTTTATTATTTCTCTTCTTTTATTTGCTTTGGGGTTAGTTTTCTCTTCTTTCTCTAATTTTCCAGGTGAACAGTGAAGTCCTCAATTTTTTCTCATTCTTGTTTTTTAATATAGGCATTTGGGCAAAAAATTTCCCTCTCACCACTAGCTTTGCTGCATCCCATATGCTCTGATATGTAGTATTCTCATTATCATTCATCTCCAAATATTTACCAGTTTCTCTGGCAATTTCTTCTTCGACCCACTGATGATAAGAGTGTGATGTTTAGTTCTCCACATATTTGCGAAAGCTCTGGTTCTTTGGTGATTATTAATTTCCAACTTCATCCTATTGTGGTCAGAAAAAGTGCTTTGGATAATTTCAATCTTATTAGATTTATGAAGACTTATTTTGTGTCCCAGCATATGATCTTTCCTGAAGACTATTCCATGTTCAGTAGAGAAGAATGTATATCCTAGTGTTTGAGGGTGTAATGATCTATATATGTCTATTAGGTCTAATTAATTTATCTCACTGTTTAAGTTCTCTATTTCCTTCTTGATCCTCTGTCTGGTTGTTCTATCTATAGAGGAGAGTGGTGTGTTGAAATCTGACACTAGTATTGTTGAAACGTCTATCACTTCCTTCAGTTTTGCCAGTTTGCCTCATGTGCTTTTGAGCTTCTTGATGCTTCCAATCAAGGATTGTTATTTTCTCTTGCTGTATTGTACCTTTTATTAATATGTAGTGTCCTTCTTTGTTTCCTATGATGTCTTTACATTTACAATGTAGTTTATCTGGATGTTAGTATGGCCACTCCTGCTTTCTTTTGGTTACACTTTGCATAGAACATCTTTTCTATCCTTTCCCTTTCAATCAATTTGTGTTGGGGTCTAAGATGTATCTATTGTAAAGAGCATATAGATGGATTATATTTTTAATCCATTCTACCAATCTGTATCATTTAATTGATGAATTTAGCCTGTTAATTGTCAAAGTTATTACTATAAAAGCAGTTCTTGAATCTACCATTTTATCCTTCAGTTTCTATTTGTCAGATATATATATTCTTGGCACTCCTTACTTCTGTGCCCTCTTGTCTTTTTTTTTCAGCTGACAGGACTTTCTTTACTATTTCTTGTAAGGCAGGTCTCTTTCTGACTAGTTCTCTCAATCTTTGTCTTTGAAGATTTAAATTTTTCCCTAATTTCGAAGGACAACTTCGGTGGTTAAAGAATTATTGGCTGGAACCCTTTTTCCTTCAGGACCTTAAATATAGCTTACAATTGCCTTCTTGCCTTCATGGTGCCTGTTGAGCAGCCTGAATTCAGTCTTATATTTTCCCTTGTATGTAGTAGATCATTTTTCTTGTCTTGCTTTTAGGACTTTCTGCTTCTTTTCAACATTTGACTCTGATTAGTATGAGTCTTGGAGTAGGCCTATTTGGATTTATTCTATTTGGAGTTCATTGGGCCTCTTTGATTTGCATATTTATGTATTTTATCAGGGTTCAGAAGTTTTTCCCCAATTATATCTTTAACCACCCTTCCCAGCCCTGTACTCTTCTCTTTTCCTTTTGGGACACCAGTGATTCTTATATTTGTGTGCCTTTTTTGTCCATCATTTCCTTAAAATCCAGTTCCATTTTTCCATCCTTCTTGCCATTTGTTCTTTTATGTGCTCTAATTCAATTCTTCTGTCTTCTAGCTCACTTAGGCTTCCTTCTGCTTCTTCAAATCTGCTACAGTCTGTCTCTAGTATATTTCTAATTTGGTTTACTGTATCTTTCATCTCTGTGTGATCTGCCATTTTTCTATTTAATTTTTCAAATTCTTCTTTATGCTCTTTTAATGTCTTTCTGATATCCTTTATTTCTTTATAAATATCCTGAAATAGTTCTGTATTCTATGCTCCCCCCTCCCCCCAGATACTTTGATTTAGTCACTTGTCTGGGCCATTTCTGCCCAGATCTTATCATGCTTTGAGGTTTTCTTTTGTATTTAGGGCATTTAATTATTTTAGCAAGGTTCTTTTGTGAATTGGTTTCCTTCATTCATCTAAAGTTTGTATTTACTTGGTTTTGCTTTAAAGATTCTCTTTTACACTTGCTTTGTCAGTAAAGACCCCACTAAACCAAGTGGTTTAGTGGATCTCATGTAGGGGGTACAATTCTACTTGAGCATCTATTAAAAGCTATGCAGGCTTGCACAGGTAGTTCAGTGGCAGAATGCTTGCCTGCTATGTGGGAGACCCAGGCTCAAATCCCAGCCCATGCACCCCAAAATAAAAATAATAATTATTATTATTATCATTATTATTATTATAAAATAAAATACAAGCATAAAAAAAAACCCTCAGCAATAGTAAACCCTGAAGTCAAGAGGAGACACTCCAACATATATTGGAATGAACTCAGATTGGTGCCCACAGAAGGGAGGGAAAGTAAAAAATAATAATAATAATAATAAAAAATAAGAAATCAATGAAAATATAGATTCATAATATTTATATAAATAAAAATTAAATATAATAATTCTAATAAAAATATAGAAAAGGCATATTTAAAAAAAAAAAACCTAGGCAGATAGGGAGTCTGCAAGACTGAACTTAACACTTCTTTCCAGCAGGTGGCACTCCTGAGGCACCTCCTCCACTCAGGCCCACCCCTCCATGACTTGCGGCAGACGATGGTGTGCATGGTAGAGGGCTGCTGCCCACACAGGGTGGCTGAGTGGCTGATCTGGTGTGGTGGACTATGGAGCCAGTTACAGCACTGGGGGAAGGGGGTATAGCTGATCACAGCACCCTCCACCCAACATATCTTCTGTTCATTGCACCTGACAGGACTGCTATTCATGGTGCCTGGCTGGGCAACTGCTCCCAGCACCTGGGGGCGTGACTTTCCACAGTGGATAACTATGCATGCCTCTGGGTTCCCCAGAAACACTGCTGGCTACAGAGCCTCGCTGAGAGGTCAGCAGTTGGGGCAGTCTGGCACAGAGGGATGGCAATCTCTTTGTATCCACACTTCCCCATGAGCTCCTGCCTACCCTCAGTGGAGGTCATGGCTGATCAGACACACCCTGCCTTCCCCATCCTGATCTCCCCATCTCTCTCCCATAAAATGCTGAAGACGCTCTTCAATCACTCACCCCTCTCTGCGGTCTTGTATTGCAGTCTTGGTCAGTTTTTCCCCATTCTCTATCCTCTTCTATGAAGCAGGTATGAATCCCACCTACCCTACTCCACCATCTTCCAGGAAGTCCTTTTTTAAACTTTTAATTTTGAAATGCTTTCAAATTTACAGGAGAGTTACAAAAATAACATAAAACCATACAGAAAACTCCAACACACCCCTACCCTCCCAGATACCCAGATCCACCAATTTTAGTATTTTGCCATATTTGTCATTGTCATTTTTCCTATCTATCATGTATCTATTTAATCATCAACCCAATCTGATTGAGTGTAGGTTGTATACATCATGCTCTTTGAATACTTAAAACTGACATATACATTTCCTACATAACCACCAAAAATGTAATTATCAAGTTCAAAAATATCAACTCTGATATGAAGCTTACAGTGTATATTACAATTTTCGCACATATCCCAATAATGTCCCTCTATTAGTCAGGGTTCTCTAGGGAAACAGAACTGACAAGAAATATATGTAAATATTATGACATTTTTATAAGAATTATCTCATGCAAGTGTGGGGATAGGTAATGCAATTTCAAAAGGTAGACCACAAGCTGGGAATTCTGATGAAGGATTTCAATGAATTCCCCAGGCAAAGCTGGCTGGCTGGAGCTAAGATGAAAATTCTCTCTTCTGACTGCTGAAATCATCACTTCTTTTAGAACCTTCAACTGATTGGGTAAGACTTCTCTCATTGTTGAAGGCAATCTCCTTAGTTGATTGTAGATGTAATCAGTGATAGATGCAATTAAATTACTAATGATGTAAGTTCACTAGATATCCTCACAGTAACAATCAGATCAATGTTTGCTTGACCAAACAACGGGAAACTGTAAGGTGGCCAAGTTGACACACGAACTTAACCAGCACAGTCCCTTTGGGTCTTTTCTCCTTCCTTGCTGGATCCCCTCCAGGATCATGTATTGCATTTAATTGTCATTGTCACTTAAATCGCTTTATTTTTTTAAAAAATTGTGGTAACATATATAATAAACTTTCCCATCTCAACCTCTCCCAAGCATACCACTGAATGGGATTAATCACATTCAAATATTGTGATACCCTCATCTTTCACATACCACTTTCCATATTAAAACTCTCACATCTCCATTATGCATTAACACCCATTATGCATTAACTCCCCGTTTTCCCTGACACACACCCCTGGCCACCTGAACTTTAATTTCTGTCTTTGTGAGTTTGCATATTACCTGATATTTTCTTTGTAGCTACCATTGGGCTTAAATTCAACATCCTAAATCTGTAACCATCTTGTTGGCTCTGATACCATCTTAAGTTCAATAGTATTCACAAACTATGTTCCTATATTCCTCCATCTTCCCACCTTTATGTCACTCTTATCACAAATTGCATGCTTATATATTATGAGTCCCCCCAAACTAATTTATCATTGCATTTTGTGCATTTGCCTTTTTAATCCCATAAGAAATAAAAAGTTGGGTTAAAAACCAAAAATGTAGTAGTACTAGCATTTATATTTACCTATGTTGTTACCCTCATTGGATATCTCTATTTCATGATGGAGCTTTCATCTATTATTCATTTTTCTTTCCCTTAAAGCTGAAGAATTCTCTTTAGCATCTTTTTTAGGGCCAGCCTAGTGATGAGCTTTTGTTTATCTGAGAAGTCTTAATCCTTCCCTCATTTTTGAAAGACATTCTTGCCAGATACAGACTTCTTGGTTGGTGCGTTCTTGCTTTCAGCACTCATATTATGTCATCACACTGCTTTCTTGCCTCTTATTCATTTCCAGGGAGAAACCAGCACTTAATTTTATGAAGGTTTCCTTGTGACTTTCAGAATTCTCTCTTTATCTTTAGCATTTGACAGTTTGATTAGAATATGCCATTGCATGGATCTGTTTGGATTTATCCTGTTTGGACTTCATTGAGAATCTTGGATGTGTATATTCATGCTTTCATTAAATTTCAGAAGTTCTCAGCAATTATTTCTTTGAATGTTCTCTCTACCCCTTTCTTTCTTCTCCTTCTGGGACTCCCACAATGCATATTTTGGTACACTTGATGGTATCCCATAGGTTCCTTAGGCTCTGTTAACTTTTCTTCTTTCTTTGCATTCTTTCTTTCTTCTTTTCCTCAGACTGAATGATTTCAATGGTCTTAACTTCAAGTTCTCTAATTCTTCTGCCAGCTCCAATGTATTGTTAAGCACCTATAGGGAGTTTTAAATTTCTGTGATTGTGGCCTTCAGCTCTGTTCGTTTCCTTTTCACAATTTCTCTCTGTTGATATTCTCTTTGTGTTTTGTATCATTTTCCTTTAGTTCAAACCCGGCCATTTTGCATTTTAATATGTTATCTCTGGAATTTAGAGAAAGGAAAAGAGAAAACACCTTCCCAGTGCTTTTCATATTGTCTTGTGTGAATGCTGTCCTTCAGGTTTTATCAAACCAATGAGTTTAGAAGTAACTCCAGGCCACAGTTTAGAGGCCTCCCTAATCCTTTCTGTGCATGTGTCTGTCTTGTCTTGGGCATATGCATGGCCCCTGTACACATTTCTGAATGCCCCCCCCCCTTCCCAAGAAACAGTTTATTCACAGTCCAGTCACTGCAGTGTATGTCCCTTAGCCAGAAATCTCTTGCCCCAGGCAGCACAACCAGACTACTCTCCCACAGCATCCCACAGCTTCCTACAGATTTCCATAAGCTGCTTTCTACATACAGGCAAGTTCTGGGATGGTGAATCCCTCAGGCTACCACCAGCCAGTTTGGGCCACACATGCCTGTTCCCCATAAGTGCATACCAGTTACTCTGCTCCCTCTGGAATCAGGACCAGGGATCATCACTGGGAGCATAGGCCAGCTCCATGATGAACTAGCAAGGGGGAGAGGTGGGGCCAGCCAGAGTGCCAGAAGATCCTAGCACTTTTTAAGTACCCTTCTTGATTTGGCACACACTCTGTTTCCATAGTCCTTTACTATTTTTCTGGAGTTTTGAGAAAGGTGTTTCTGACAGTTCTTGCTGATGATTCAAAGCTTAAGTTGGGTTATGGAGACCTGAAGGGCTCTCATGTCACCATTTCATGCAAAAGAATTTTGCATGGGAAGCTGTGTGTAATCTAATTTTCTCCAGCCCTGAGTACATGCAAGATAGCCCTCAAGGATGGCTGCTGTTCCTGACTACACATGAACTATCCTTGGAGGTCCTTAAAAGGGCCTGGAATTCTGTACTACCTAGGTTGGTAACAAGTTGTTGGAATGTGGATTTTAGCATTCACATGACCATATTTGTATTCAGAGTGGGGCTGGAAAAGTGAGATTGAACTCCAATTTTGTGTAAAATCTGGCCCTGTTTGGCCTCTGGGATCTCTCCTTCTCTCTGACAGTTCAGTTTGAGCTTCATGAGGTAAGGTATGATTACAAAGTAATCAGATGACTTGCTGTTTGCTTGTAAGCCAATTTTTTTCTTTTACTTCTTTTAGAAAGCAATCAGATGAGTGAGGTGAGTCATGCAAGTTCAGGGTTGGATTACTTGTTTATTTTAAATTTTGACATTTTGTCATCATGCATTTTTGCATATTTTTGGTGTTTTAAAAATATCACATCATATTATTCATCTTGATTACTGAAGTTTTGGCAGTACCTCTCTTAAATTGTGTACCTGAGGAAAACACTTTACTCACGTCATTCTAGCCCCAGCTTAGTAACTAGAATGCATTTATCAAATGTTTGTTTTAACTTGTACAGTATAGTTTTCTTGGTGGGAGATATGAACCTAGAACTGCTAGAAAGCCATTCCTCCTTGGGATGAGAACCAAATGGCAAATTGTGCTCTGAGGTGGATTTTATTTTGGAAATCTTCAAAAGATGTTTAAAACAAAGTCTGGTTAATTAATGTAGGTGATCAAGCTGAATAAATTTTGTAAAAGTAAATATTATAAAGATTTGTTAATGTTATGAAGAAGCTCTAAGGTTAATTTCAAAGAAATAACCTAAAGAATTTTTTATAGGAATATCACTAAATAACATGTCATGTCTAAAGTTACCATCTGATATTCTATTTGTATAGTTAATGTTAAGGCATGTTTGTTCAAAGGACCTAATTAGTTTCATACCATATATTTTTGATGAACTAAATTTGAACCTGTATAGTTCACATTATTCTAATGAAAAACATATATTTTTAAAATAAATGAATCTGCTTATTATGTTGATCTTGAACTGGAAATACGTGTTCCTTGGAAGATAAAGTCTGGCCCATGTTTTTTTCCATTCGCTGCTCCTTCCGCAAGGTTCTGTCTTAGATCATTATATCATAGCCATATGCCTTAATGTTCTTGACATGTCTGTTTTTGAGCACTTGTTAAATTTTGAGGTTGTAATATCTTTTTCACTGAATGCAGCTGAGAATCTCTGCAATATTTAGTTCAAGAAAGCTAATCCTTGGGCGGCTGCCGTGGCTCAGCGGGCGGAGCTCCGACCTGCCGTGCTGGAGGTCTGGAGTTGGATCCCTGGTGCCTCCTGCCCATATGCAAATTAAAAAAAAAAAAAAAGAAAGCTAATCCTTCTTGGTTCTATTGATATCTGCTAGAAAACCACAGTTGTGTCCCCGTGACTTCCACACACGGTACTACCAACCCTCCAAACTGGCATATGTTCTCATTTCTCTGGGGTAAATCCCTAGTTATGTGGTTATTGGGTCATTTGATAACTATTTATTAGAAGCTGCCAGACTTTTTTTCAAAATAAGCTGTACCATTTTTCATTCCCACCAGAAATAGATGAAAGTTCTAATGGCTCCAGATGCTTGCCATCACTTCGTATGGCCTGTTTTCTTTGAAATCTTTGTCATTCTATTATGTTAGCAGTAGTAGCTCATTATGATTTTAATTTGTATTTGCCTAGCTACAGAGATATGAGGATTTTTGTTACTCAAGAAAACTGAGTAATAGAGTTGGAGATTGAACTAAGGTAATATTTTAAACCTTTTGAACTTGATTGTTCTGAGATTAATTACCACATTATTCATGAAGTACATGAAGTACACAGTTATTATCAGGAAAATAAATTTAGTTTGCACTTCATGGGTAGAGGCATTACTTAAGAAGATAAATGTTACATATCTTAATTTCTTTGAAGTCAATTCTGTAATTTAAAGTTTCAAACCACAACAGGTATTTACTTGGTTAGTGGTTTTGTTTTCTAAGGAATAGTAAGTCAGAACTAATATACACCTACTGGCTATATTTTTATAATGAGTAGCAATTTATAGGCAATATTATGGGCTCCAAATATTAATTTTATTCTAGTTTTCATAAAAATAATTGCAGAATTTTTTATTAACTATTCTTTTTCTTTTAGTAGTCAAAGCTATTCTTTTGTGATTTTAAATGTTCTTGGCTTGAAGGATATACTGACTGCCTAGAAATTTAGCTGTTCTCACACTTCAAAACACTTTAAATAAATGGTAAGTGCTTTTCAAAATACTCTTTGGTGCCTATTTTGATGGCTTGGGACTAGTCATAAGTTACATGCCCATGTCAAGTGCAGGTATGGTGTAGCATTATTATCAACTATTTTGATAAATGATGCAATTTACTGTTCTCTCCTGGTTTGTTTTTTTTATGGTATTACACTGCCATGTAGAGTACTTGAGCTATTTTATTTTCCTCGTGGAGGAATTGACAATCTAGAGTACAGTACATATACATAAAGTTGAAGAGACTTTGCTATATACTTATTGATACAGAGTTGATATATAATTTTTGATATTCTGATTCCCCAAATTCGTTTTTGCCCCAATTATAGAGACAGATAAGGTGAATATATTTTTTTCACCTGAATTTGCACATATTAACAGCATCTCATTATGCCTATGTTGACTACAGCTCCACATATTCCAAGTTGATAGTTGTAAAAATATCAAATAAAGAAAAATAAATGGTAGCAATAAATCCATTATTTTCATTATCTTATGAGAAAATGGTGGTGTTCCATTAAGGTGCTGCTCCAAGAACAGACTGTACAAGGTTGGTGGCCACACGCTGTCACTGGTTTGTGAAGAAACAGAAATTGAGAGCACATATTTTGAAACTGTTAAAAACGATTTGATGTGTCCATGATTTCCAAATATGGCAATATGGAAATACTGGTCCATGACAATAGACTGATCCTTCCTTACAAATGCTTTGGAAAACACTAATCCAAATAAAGTAGCAATTCTCTGGAATCCTTGACTTCGAAATATGACTTTTATTGGGTGCTTACTATGAATCAGACACTAAGCTAAACATTTTACATTGTATCTCATTTATACTCCATAATATTCCTATCAAGTGCCCTGGTTAGACATATTTCACAAAAGAGAAAATGAAAGGATGAAGAAGAGCCTTACCCAAGGTCACATAGATAATAGGTATACAATAAGACAACTGTAAGGTGCTTAATATTGAATTGATCATTCTTTGACAATAGTCCAGGCTGCAAAGGCAACTACTTGAGAGTAAATAATGTATTTGTACTGCAGAACTTTTTGAGAGACATGACGCCTCTGGCTTGGAATGGATGAATAAATAATCGACCTGGATAAATCACAGCTTCCCTATTTCAAGAATGAAAAGATTCTTACTCTGCCCTAAAGACAACGCTTCAAATATATGTTGTCTTGTTATAGGGAGAACATAAAGCTTAAGTGACCAGAGGGGTGACTCCTTGTTTGCCAGTCCTACTCCTTCTTTTTTCCCTTGGGTTCTCCAATAGCAAGCACTATTGTCACTTCTCTGGCCTTTCACATCTTGTGTCCCGTTGTGGGTCCTTTATAAAACTAAGGACATTTAGTGGTATTTGCAATTGTCAAAGGTTAATAGCAAATAACATAGTGAGGTGGTAATGGTGAAAGCAAAGAGTGGAGACTTGAGGAAAGGTGACAGTGACCACAGATTAGGAGACGGTAGTACAGCTAATGGGGTACCCGTTTCTATTGGGGTGTGGCCCACATATCAATGTTGTCACACCTAGCATCCATTTTTTGTCCTTGTCCAAACCAAAGCCATTCTTAGCCCTTCTTCAAGATCACTAAATAATCTCTTTGTACCAAAGTATCAGTCAATCAGTCAGTCTGGTTCACTAAAGGAGATGGAGGAAGGAGTTTACTTTGCACACTCTCAGTAGGTAATTATTTGAAAAGGCCTCAAAAGACCTATAGCTTCTCTGAAATCTTTCTTTCTAGGTTTGGGTCTCTGTACTTCCTTATTGCTTACCTTCTTCCCACTTGTCTTTGCCTCTCAGCATCTTCCTTCTGGACCCCTCAAACCTCCCCCTTTCTTAAAATTTTAGGCCATTAGAATTTAGAATGTAAAATTTTGTTTACACTCAAGAACCAAAAGATCCAATAGATACTAAGACCTTCTAAAGGTTTGAGAATAGCAACCACAACAATAACAAATATTGGTGTTCTGTGGCTTCTGTTCTCAAGTGAGAGGGCCTATTAAACCCAATGTTCTTTTCCCTACGTGTTCTGACTCTACATTTTAAACAATTCTCTTCTTACTGGGAGAAAAGAGAGTTAAGTTATGACCATTAATTGGCTTCAGGGTTAAGCAGATCAAAATTTGAGTCTTGATTTCGGAACTTTCTTTGTGACCTCAAAAATCTGACTTTACATTTCTGGACTTCAGTTTTTGTTGTTATTGTTGCTTATTTATTTTTATCAATAAAAAAGCCCATACTGCATGAGTTTACTGCAAGTATTAAATGTTATACTGTGGATAAAGTATTTGGTACTGTGCTTGCCGTAATGGAATTTTGAAATAAATGGCAGTCTGCTGTCTATATAGTTTGAGATTAAATGTTAGGACCAGAGAGAAAATTTACCTATGTGATTCTCTGGCTTGGCACAATCCCACAACAATAAAACCTGACTACATGACAGAATGAATATGATATAATAGAATTAAATGAAATTTTAGTGTCAGACTGATTTGGGCTCAAATCTTAGTCTTAATACTTTGTGGTTTATGTAATCTCAGGCATATTCCCTAATCTGTCAGATCTTCTGTTTCCTCGTGTGTAAAAGTGAGAATAATGATCTATTTAAGAGAGTTATGGACTAGTGACAGACATATAAGAAAGAGCATTATAAATACTGATTTCCTTCTCTAGGCCTCATTTTTCCCTCAATGGTTAAAATGGGGTTGGTGGATCGCTTCCTTGTCTCTATAAAATCTAATGATTTTTAGAATTACTCTATGATTTTGATGATGATGATGATGATGATTTTCATTGTAAGTTTTTCCTAGATTCTCTATTTTGTTACTCTGAATTATTTGTGCTTTTCTATGCTAATACCATATTGATTTGATCACTATGGCTTTATATATTCTTCAGTTATTCTTTTATTATCTTCTCTGATTATTCATTATTTGAAAATTAATGTTAATGTAATCTAATTTATTTCTGTAAAAATCCTAATGGGATTCTAACTGGAAGTGCATTGAATTTATATATTAACTTTTAAATATTTGACTTCTTGTACTGTTAGAACTTCCCATACTAGAACATGGCATGTCTCTCTATTTTTTTAGATCTTTTTTATAACTTTGAATGTGATTTTATAGTCATTTTCATATAGGTTCTTTCTTGACAAATAACATCCAAACTTCTTAAGAAATGCCAGATTCTTACCAAAGTCATTTTTGTTGTTGTTGTTGCCTACCATTTGCTAGAGCCTTAACCATGTACTTGGCTTGATATTGGGTAATGCAAAATTACATCTTTTTGGGTAAGAACATCCCAGAAATGAGCTTCCCCAACTCTGACGTTTCCTTGCAAAGCCCGTTTTCTTTCTGATGTTTATCGCTAATATTTTGCCCTTATTGCAAAAAAACAAAGACAATGCTTTAAAAAATACAAAGAACAGATAGCCTCTAGTGAAAACCAATCCACAAGAATACTCCTACTGGCTATTCTGATGGGATGGAGAAACACTGTTCTAGGCCACCCCTTCTCACACTGACTTCTTACTACATTACCAGATTTTGGCTCCGTGGATGCTGGTCTGTCCTCAGATATGTTCTCCAATCCTGCTGTACTTTCTGGCTATATTTACCTCTGGGCAATGGTTAATATTTGTTTCCTTGATGACTGCATCTTGGATACTGACTTTGTCTACTTGGACTCCATATCTTCCCTTTTCCTTATGGTTTTGTCTTCATTTATAGTTTCATGGTATCTGAAGAACTTTAAGTATAATCAATTGATTGCATGCAAAGATGACTACCAAAGAATTCCTCCTGACGTTATCCATATATACTGTTCTTTTCATCAAAAGGTATAGCATTTTCCCTTCTCTTTGAGTCTGGGCAGTTCTGTGATTAGCTTTGACCAATAGAACATGGCATATATGACTTTTTCTGGGCCAGGCCTTAGGAGGTTTTATACCTTGTGCTTTAACATTCTTGGGATCCAAATTCCAGGTAATGAAACTCAGGCTAGGTTACTGATTGGTTAGAAGCCATGCAGAGGCGAGAGGCCCAGCCTGTTCCCAGCCATTCCACCCATCCAAGCAGAAACACAAAACACTACCCGTCCCTGGCTGCACTCCTAGCTTAATGCAGCCACACGAATAACTTCAATTGACCCCACATGGACATAAGAACTATCCCACTGAACCTAGCCAGTGCATAGAATTGGAAGAAATATGAAATTTTACATACTTAATTTTGAGTTTGTTTGTTATGTAGCATTAGATGACTGAGAAAGTAAGCATCAGTGAAAAGTATAAGATGAAAACAATCCCATGGTCAAGTTATTCCCACCAAAACTTTTTTATAAAGGTAAGGATTATTTTGTGGGGCATAAGGGGTAGAAATGAACAAATGAACAATTAAATAAGTAAGCATTGTTATATAAAGAAATGATATTCAAGTGATGGACGAGAACAGCTATCCCTTTATAAAGGTCTTTGAATTTCCTAATATTTTTCTATCCCAATATTTATGTACCTATATCAGAATAAGGTGGTAATTATTTTAGAATTTTTTGTATAGTAAAAATATCATTGAGGGGATATTAAATACCATAGTTTGTTATTTTATGACTTCTTAATACTCCCAGCCTTCTGGCCTATAGCAGCCCCTCATCTTGTTTCTGATTTGTAGATTCTAATTGGCTTTGGGGCTGAAAACTGAATGAGTGAAAATTTGATATAGATGGTGGATTGTATCGTGTATCACAGTTTGGGCATGTTCTTGCTCTTAGTCCACATTCTGGTGAGTGTGGACCCATTGTAGATAAGATCTCCCGAAGATACTGCTTCAGTTTAGGTGTGGACCAACTGAAGCAGGTTGGGCTTTTCTTTTTTTAAGGAAAAACATGCATAAAATACAGGGTTCCAGATACCACCCTATTATTAACACTTGCATTAGTGTGGGACATTCGTTACAATTGACGACAGCACATTTTTATAATTGTACTGCTCATTATAGTCCATGGTTTATCTTAGGGTTCACTATTCAGTCCCATAGATTTTAACCTTTTAAATCTATAACATATATATAGCTTAAGATTTCACCTTTTAACCACATTTGAATATATAATTCAGTGCTGTTAATTGTGTTCACAATGTTGTCCAACAATCATCACCATCCATTAACAAAACCTCTATCATCCCAAATAGATACATAATTTAATCATTAGCTCTGCATTTCCTGTCCCAACCCCATCCCCTGATAACCCATATTCTAGATTCCAATTCAATAAGTTTGCTTATTCTAAATATTTCATATCGGTGAGATAATACAATATTTGTCTTTTGGTGTCTGGCTTATTTCACTCACTCAACATGATGTCTTCAAGGTTCATCCATGTTGTCTCATGTGTCATAAATTCACTCCTTTTTATGGCTGTACAATATTCCATTGTCTGTACATACCACATTTTGTTTATCTATTCATCAGTGGATGGACACCTGGGTTACTTCCATCTTTTTGAAATTGTGAATAATGCTGCTATGTATATCAGTGTGAAAATATCCATGTAAAAAATAACTGTGCTTTCAGTTCTTTTGGGAATATATCTAGATGTGGGATTGCCAGACTGTTCTAGTTTGCTAGCTGCTGGAATGCAACACACCAGAGACAGATTGGCTTTTAATAAAAGGGGATTTATTTCATTAGTTCTTCAGAGGAAAGGCAGCTAACTTTCAACTGAGGTTCTTACTTATGTGGGAAGGCACAGGGTGGTCTCTTCTGGCCTTTTCTCCAAGCCTCTGGGTTCCAGCAACTTTCCCCGGGGTGATTTCTTTCTGCATCACCAAAGGCCTGGACTGAGCTGCGCGTGCTGAGATGAGGTATGCTGAGCTGCTTGGGCTGTGCTACGTTGAGCTCCCTCATTTAAGCACCAATCAATTAAATCAGACATCATTCATTGCAGCAGGCACGCCTCCTAGCTGACTGCAGATGTAATCAGCAACAGATGAGGTTCATGTACCATTGGCTCATGTCCACAGCAACAGAACTAGGTGCCTTCACCTGATCAAGTTGACAACTGAATCTAACTACCACATGTCCACCCCTTGTCAACTTGGCAACTACATGCATCACCTTAAACAATATTAAGGTCCAAAAAATTCTCTTCTAGCTGTGGACCTGTGAATCTCAAAACAAGTTATCTGGTGCCAACATGCAAAGGAGGGACAGTCACAAGATACATAGGGAGAAATTGGAAGGAAAACCTGCAAGGCAAACACCACTGGATTTCAAAGTCTGAAAGTCATTTATCCTTCAGCTTTAGAAAGTGGCAGTCCCACCCTCTCCAAGGGCCTATGCAGTGGCCCGCCTCTTTCCAAATCAACCTCAGGGAACATTGAGGAGACCTCGGCTCCACTCTCTCCAGGCATCAGGGCCACCCCTGGGCTCTCTGCCATTTCCAGGGCAAACTCTCAACCCTCCATGTGGTGACAACCAGGCTCTCCCCAGTCCCCAAGGAGCATGCTGTACCTTTTCCAAGGCCTGAGATGACACAACTCTTCCACTGCAATGAGATGGGAGATTCATCCTCTGCCCTCAGGGTAAACTCACCCTCTCCATGTATATGGGTGATTCCACTCTCCTGACTGAGGTTTCTTGGCTTCAGACCGGAGCTTCTGTGGTTCTCACTCTGCAAACTACAACCTGTCCCTTTGTGTCCCCCTTTGTCCAGATTGGCAGTGGTTCCATTTACACCAACAGTCTCTTCAAGCACTCCAGGACATCTCCATCGTTCTTTTCACAGTTCCTCCAAAATCTTCCCCTTAGCCATCCAAAAAACTGCTCCAACATATCTGGTATTTGCAAACTGTGTCAGCACCCGACTCGCAGTACCAAAATCTGTCCTAGTTTGCTAGCTGCTGGAATGCAACACACCAGAGATGGATTGGCTTTTAATAAAAGGGGATTTATTTTGTTAGTTCTTCAGAGGAAAGGCAGCTAACTTTCAACTGAGGTTCTTTCTTATGTGGGAAAGCACAGAGTGGTCTCTGCTGTCCTTCTCTCCAGGCCTCTGGGTTCCAAAACTTTCTCTGGAGTGATTTCTTTCTGCACCTCCAAAGGCCTGAGCTGAGCTGCAAGTGCTGAGATGAGGTATGCTGAGCTGCTTGGGCTGTGCTACGTTGAGCTCTCTCATTTAAGCACCAGCCAATTAAATCAAACAGCATTCATTGCAGTAGGCACACCTCCTAGCCGATTGCAGATGTAATCAGGAACAGATGAGGTTCCCGTACCATTATCTTATGTCCACAGCGACAGAACTAGGTAACTAGGTACCTTCACCTGGCCAAGTTGATAACTGAATCTAACTACCACACAGGCCAAATGGAAATTCTATGCATCACTTTCTAAGGAATTAACAAACTGTCTTACATAGCAGCTACACCATTTTACATTCCCACCAACAATGAAGTAGTGTTCCTATTTCTCCACATCTTTTCCAATACTTATTATTTTCTGTTTGTTTGTTTGTTTTAATAATAGCCATTCTTGTGAGTGTGAAATCATAGCTCCTTGTGATTTTGATTTGTATATCCCGAATGGCATCTTTTCATGTACTCTTTGACCACTTGTATATCTTCTTTGGAAAAATATCTATTCAAATTCTGTGTCCATTTTTAAATTAGGTTGTTTGTCTTTTTGTTTTTTAGTTGTAGGATTTCTTTATACATTCTGAATATTAAACCCTTATCAGATCTGTAGCTTCCAAATATTTTCTCCCATTAGATGCATTATTGTTTTACTTTCATGATGAAGCCTTTGATGCACAAAATGTTTTAATTTTGATGATATCCCATTCATCTCTTTTTTTTTTATTTTGTTGTCTGTGCTTTGGGTTTAAAGTCTGAGAAGCCATTGCTTAATACAAAGTCCTGAAGATGGAACCCAGAGTAGAGAGAAGACGTTGCCATGTGCATTACCATGTGGTGAAAATTCCAAGGAACCCTTAGGATCACCAGCAGTCAGCCCCTGAATGCCACAGTCTTCAGAGACAAAGCTTCACCCTGCTGATACCTCAGTTTTGGAGTTCTCCTATCCTCAAAACTATGAGTCAATAAATTTTTGTTTTTAAGTCAACCCAGTGTATGGTATTTGTTCTAGCAACTAGGAAACTAATACAGAATGATAGGTGTTGCGTGAAAGGTTAAATTATTCTTATTTGATAAGTGCATCAAATAGACACACAGAGGTGTAACATTCAGTTTGTTTCTTCAGGCTTTTTGTATTTATTTGTTTCCTGGATCTTGGGAAATTCTGGAAGTAATGCTGCTAGATGAGGGTTCTGATAGCTGAGCTATAAATATACATAGCAAACTTACTAGTAACACAGTTGTGGTGGTTTGAAGCTGTATATATCCCAGAAAAACATATTCTTAAATATAATTCATTCCTTTGGTTATGAAACCATTGTAAATAGGACATTTTGTTTTGGTTACTTCTGTTAAGGTGTAGCCTAGCCCAATCAGGATGGGTCTTAATCTGATTACTGGAGTCCTTTATAAACAGCATAAAATTCAGACACACAGAGAGAGACCCTTAGGAAGGAAGAGGCTGGACATCAATGGAAACCAAAAGAGAAGGGAGAGACCAGGATATAGCACCATGTGCCTTATCATGTGACAAACTAAGAACCAAGGATCACCAGTAGCCAGCTGTTGGTACTACTGTCTTTAGGAAGAAAGCTTTGACTTGATGATGTGTTAATTTGGACTTTTTCTGAGTCTCAAACCTTGAGCAAATAAATGCCCATTGTTTAACTCAATTCATTTCACAGTATTTGCTTCAGTAGCCTAGGAAACTATAACAGTAATATAATTGTATGTCTGTCAATTCCCTCTGTTTCTTCCACATTCTGATTCAGTATGGACAATGGTATTGTCAATATTGTTATGTAAATGAGATGAATGCCAAACATACTATGTGCATATTTTTACTAAAATAAATAGCAAGATGTTTGTTTTAAGGTAAAAGATAATGTTACTAAGCCCCACTCTCTAGATTGGCTTTTCCTTGCTCCACACAACTGCATCGCTAATAAACAGATGCAGTTGTTGCTTTCTGTATTATAATGAACACTATATTAATTCCTCCTGTCAAATAAGCACTTGGGTATTAGTGGGGTGGGAAAAGATCTGATCTGAAATACTGGAGGTGATGAAAGGAGTGATTCAGGGAAAAAAGTGTTGTTCTTCTGAGTTTTCATTATGGTTTTAAAACTGAAGTTTGTATTCTAGCAACGATCTGAGGTTACAGATGTTTGGGACTATATTTACTTGTAGGTGGGTGGGCAGAAAAAGATTTTATTTTGTATTTAGTTTTACCAAGCATCTTTTGACATTCTGGAAAGAATCAATTGGCAAAGGTAATTAAGTAATCAATAGGTCAGAAGAATAGCTCAGGGCTGCAATTAACAGGTTATTGTACAAATCAAGGGAACAGTAAAAGGCAATTTGTTTAACTTGTCACCAACCCTGGACTATCAGTTTGAGACAGTTGGGAAGATGGAAAATTGTAGTGGAAAAGAAAGTAAGTCCAAACACTCAGACTTTTGTGTTCTTTCTTTGCAATTCAGAACCAGTCAATGTACCTGTCTGGCAGCTTTAAAGTAGATGACAGAGATCAATAATGCATTGTTTCTTGGTGTGTTCTTTTTGTTGTTGTTGTTTTTGTGAGTGACTTTCAGAAGAAATTTGAATAACCTACTAAATAACTTGGATAAAAGTTTTATAATGTTTGCTATCTCTTACTATGTCTTTAGTTTACTAGAATTTAAGACAGTTAATATAATAGCTCTACCTGGATAAAACTTCAACTTCTGCCTTCTAGTAAATCTCCAGGGACAAAATAGCTAAATATTCATCTATTGCTCCTTATAAGACTCACATCAGGTTATGAATATTCATATAGACAAATTGTAGAACATTCTAGAATTCAATCAATAGTGATCATATTGTAAATCTTGGTATAGTTTAATTCTGCTGGATAAAAAATAGACTTTGATGAAACTCTTATTTACCTAATTGGCTAAGTGCTATGGAAAAAAACGTGGGATTTCATTCTGTTGTTAAAGGGTGTCATGGTCAGGTTCATGTTTCAACTTGGCCGGGTGGTGGTGCCCAGTTGTCTGATCAGGCAAGCACTGGCCTCTCTGTTGCTATGAGGACATTGCATGGACTTAAATCATGATTATGCTGGCTGCATAATCATGTGTTTTCTACAATGAGTGATACTTAATCTAATCACCAAAAGGCTTTTAAGGAGGGTTCAGAAGAGACAGTCTTTCTTCCTGCCTTAGTTGGCAGGCCTCTCTTGTGGAATTCATCCAAACCCTTCATCAGAGTCTCCAGCTTCACAGTTTGTCCTACGGATTTTGGGCTCCTGCATTCCCATGGTTGTCTAGTCAGTCTCTCCTCAGAGTTCACTGAGGAGCTTCTTCGGAGTTACCAGCTTGCAGCCTGCCCTACATACCTTGGACTCACATTTCCACAGTTACATGAAACCTTTTATAAATTTTATATCTACAGATATCTCCTGTTGATTCTGTTTCTCAAGAGAACCCTAGCTAATACAAAGGTCATACTGGTTGATACTTATTAGCCTTATAAAATGCTTTGCATGCTTGTTATCTTCTCACCGTATACAATAAAGAGTAGACAATTAAATAATGTCATGAGTTCTATACCTTGGACCTTGAAACAGAAGCACCACTGACTAAATTCCAGAGAAAATAAAGTAATGGCATGACCAAATTTAAAAATGTAGCTCATTTAAAAATTGAAAAAGAATTCTGTAAACTTATTTGCAGATGAACCCTTCCTCCAAAGGAAAAAGGAACAAGCTGACTGCAGACGTCTCCTTCACAACTTTAGACACTAAAAGACAAGGGAGCAATGTCAACAGACACACTTGTACTTTTGGCTGGTGTGGTTAAAAAGAAAAGAAACAATCCTGGAGTAAAAACAATTTTTAATAATGTAAAAGACTCTTCTGGTAAGCCCTCTGCCTGATTGTTAGTCTTGTTTAAGGTTTACTTTCTGAAATTTCTTTCCCACAGCTACAATGGCTGAGGAGAGCAGCATTCCTTTTCAGACATTTACAGAGAGAATTCACATAGCAAAGAGTAACATCTCACAAAATTCTCACATTCCACAAATTTATGGAGTGAAAAAGAGGATCCAATGTATCACCACTCTCATCAGATGCCTCCAATCAAGTTCTATAGCATCTAACAATAAAACTAAGACCTTTCAAAGAGTAATAGAAATAGTAAGAATTTTTTTTAAGTATGGCTCCATCCAGGCATTTACTTCTAAATAATAAATAATTAAATATATCCTAACTTTAAATGCCACCAGGCAAAGAAATTTTACAGTCTCCCAAAGGTTTTCATTTTATGGAGGTAAGACATATAAAAACAGTCAGCCTGTTAGGTTGAGAATCATTGTTAAATTAGCCAGGTTTTACTTGTTCTGGATAATCATCCAAGGAAAAAGTTATTCTTGGGAGAGGGAGCACAGAAAAAGCCAAAGAACTTTTTCATGTTTCCTTAGATACCGATACCTTGTCACTAGCTCTATGTAGCCTTCTCAAGCAACAATCTGAGTTAGGAATGCAAAGCCAGTCTTTTAAAAACACATATAGCAAATTTATGAGCATTTATTTCTAAAAATATTTTACCATTTTAATTAACAATAAGCCAGATGCAGAGGTCTTTTCACTTTGATTTTTTCCCTAAAAAATGAGAAATATATATTTTTAAACCTAGGTTCTTAATGAGTTGAATGCTTGGAATACCATTAATAATAGCTAACATTTGTTGCACTCTTACTCCATAACCAGGCACTGGGCTATGTGCTTTGATCAGATACTCATTTTATTTTCACAAAAAGATTACAAGGTAGACATTATTATCCTATTTTAGAGAAGAGGAAACTAAGACAGTTTCCTCTGTTCATTTTAGATAAAAGACCCATAATTCAAATCCAGTTCTATTTGGGTCCAAAATTCACACTCTTATTAACACTGTACAACATTACTTTTGTTGCCTTGGATTTTACACAAAGAATCTTTATAGATTGTCTTTCTGAGGCTTTTTATCATATACTCCAGATCAATCTATATTTTATAGATCTGCCAAAGCTTCCCTCTGTGTTTACTTTTCATGTCACGTCGAGGTCCACATTTTCTCTGTTAAGATTAGCACAACGTTCTCACACTTCTGCCTTTTGTTTTTACCAGGAGATAAAGGATATACTGTGATATAGATTGAAATGTTTCACTTGTTGCTTATACATATGCAACTTTACACTACTGTATTGATTACATTATTCTATTTTGAATTATTTACTTTGTCACTCTACTACAAACAAAAAGCCCCCTCAGACAGAGATCAATTGTATAAGGTTATGTGTTCTCAGAATGACCTTACATTAAAAACAATGGCCTCCAATGATGCTCAGCTTGCCCTTTCATAAAGTGTCCCCTATTTCATCCTACTGAACTGTCCCATGCCTGAAGTGTTTTTATAATGATACGACATTGCAATTATAAATACTAAAGTCAAAATAACAATTTGGCCTAACAATAGAATGACAATTTTTTACCTTCTGACTTTTAAGCATTTGCATTTCTTTCTCTGCTACCAGAAAACTTCAACACATAATCCTTAAACCCCTGTTTTTCATAGGACTCTATTTTATCTGTATTTGCTATCTGCAATACAGATAAATATTTTGCCCCCTTCTCTTGATTCCTGGTCTGAGTCATTTTTTTCTGGTATCTCTTTACTAGTTGTTTCACTTTTACATAGACTAAATATAGCAATCTCTATTTTTTTAACCTTCCAATATAACATGATCCCAGATATTTGATGTTTGACTTGTCAAGTTTCCTGCTTATTAAGTAATAAGATATTTCTATTAAAGTTTTCATTTTTCTTTTTTTCTCATTTATGATTTAATCTCTATCTACTTCAGAAACAGAATTTTCTTGGGTTCATCTGCTATAGTGTACATTTGGACTGAGTTACAGGGGCCCTGTATGGTGCTATCTTGCTTTCTGTTACTTTGACTTTTTATGGCTCATTACAAAGTCAAGAAAAAAGGTGAAATGAAAGGAAATTTTTGTTGAAAGCTTTAAGTTGGAAAATTAAATCAAATAATAGCTTGTGAATTTCCTCCTGGTATCATTAAAAGAACATACATATATTTTTATTTGTGAATCGACCTACATATTCAAACTTTCCACAAAATATTATAGGTAACATTTCATTGATTCATTTGTATGTTTGATCCACTAGGAATTTAAATTATGATAGGTTAATTAGAACAACCAGAAGTATGTGAGAAAAACTGAACATTTATACTCATTTTTAACTTCTTTTAATTTTTTGTCTTCATCATGACTTGATTCAATGTGTTTGAGATTATCACTTCAACAGAATTGCTGTGCTAAATTGCATCACCAGCTCTAATTCACAGACTGCATTATCCATGTTCTTTGCCATGTGATTTTTCAGTTTGTCCCATTAGAAAGGTGGAGTATATTTACCTACCTGTTGGCTTTGGGTTTGGCCACATGATCTGCTTTAGCCAATAATTTGGAAAAGATCATATAACAGTTCAAAGCATAGACCTTAAAAAGTCTCACATGTTTAAACTTGTTTTCTTGTGTTTCTACCTCTTGCATAGAAAACCCTGCTGGTTCCAGAGGATGATGAGAAATTCATGGAGTAAAGCCACCAAACCAGCTGCCCAGCCAAAAACACCCACCTCCATCACCCATAGGTGCATAAGCAAAATAAATACTTTTTGTTGTAAGGTCACAACATTTTTGGTAGTTGGTTAGGTGACAATAGCTAACTGATATAGATATTTGTAGGATTAAAATGTGCTAGTACTAGCAATCAGTTGTTTTAACTTCCTGGCTGCTAAAACAAATACCAAGCAATATGTTGATCTAAACAATAAGTATTTATTGGTTCATGGTTTTGAAGCTAGAATTCCGAAATCAAAACAATGCTATCTCCCAGAAGACTGTGGCCACCAGAGCAGGCTGAGGCAATCCTTGGTCCTTGGCTTTTCTGTGTCATGGCAATGCACATGGCGGACTCTTCTCGCTTCTCTGGGTTCTGTTGCCTTCCAGTTTCTAGCTGCTCCCTATGGCTTTCTCTTTCTCTCTGTGTCTGAAATCCATTCTCTATAAAGGATTCCCATAATAGGATTAAGTTCCATCCTGATTGCATTGAGCTGCACCTTAACTGAAGTAACCTCATCAAAAAGTTCTATTTACACTGGATTCACACCCACAGGAATGGACTAAGTGGAGGAACATGATATGAAACTCTATATTTTACACATGATTTTTCATAAGCCTGCAATTTTTCTAATTAAAAAAAAATCTTCAAAGAAAAAAAAAGATTAAGAACATGTTTTGCAGGAGTACACAGCTCCAAGCCACCACATTAGGCATACTGGATATACATACACTTCACCATATATCAATCATATACCAGTCAAAATCAGGAAGTCTACTCCATTATTTCTACCTAAAATGTCCCATTTTAAGAAGAATAAAGGTTCAAAATGTAAATTTCATTCTATACCCGATAGGTACTGCCAGTTCAATTCACAATTAAAAAACAGTTATAAGTAGCAAGAAATTATATGAAGCATATATACATATATGTATATATGCAATTTATACATATATGTATATATGCAATTAAAATAGACTATAGATGATGATTCACTTTACTAAAAGAAGACTTAAAATCACACTTCAGGACCATGGCTGCATTAAGGAAAGCAGACCTGAATTACAGTCTTCGAAAGGGATGATAACTTATCTCAAACATATTCATTACGTGACTAATAATGTCACTTGTCAATTAATTTGGGATGATTCTTTTGATTTTTTTAATGTCACAACAAGTTGTCTTTTTTTTAAGAAAACTCATTGGAGTCAATCCCAAGATTTAACCAGTATGATAGCATGCTTAAATTATTTTTGCATTCTTCAGTTCTCGATAATAGCAAACTAATTTCTGTAGCTGCATTTGATAAAAATATGGCGATGGAACTCATATTTCACATCATTGACTATAATGAGCTATTTTATCAAACTGTCTTTATGACAGGATTATAGAGAAAATGACAAATTTACTAATTTATTCACTTGAGATTCCATTTGAAAAATTTAAAGGAGAGGAAAAGATCAATGAAGTCAGGTAAATTAGGCTTTTATCAAATATATGTCTTGGTCTATATGAAACAATTGCACTAAACATCCCTGTACTTAATGAAATACTGACATTAAGTAAGGGTTGATTAATTATTACTTTTACTTAAATTCAGCAGAATAAATTTGTAGCTGTGAAATGCCCTAATATGAACACATATGGACTATGTTTACTCATAATCAGCATAATTCCTGCCATAATTTTATATAGAATTGACGTTTTATCACCTTGTTGTGATCTTTAATTTTTACTAGGCTTATTAATTTAGAAATTATCAGTGAGTAGATATAGAAATTAATGACAGTTACTAATAACTTTGTGGGAAATTTCAAAAAAACTTTGGAATAACTATACACTGCAGAATATTAGAAAGTCTTCTGTTTGGGAGACTCTGAAGCACCATTCATTCTTAGGTGTTGATGGTGTTAGTGCACAAACCATCACATATACAATATATGCTAAAACGTCTTTTGTCATTCATTGTGCTCTATAGATTTTATGCTCTCTGAATTACAGAAAAATATTAACCTGGAAAATGTCAGGTCTTCTATGGTCTACTGCCATTATATGATCATGATATTTTATTTGGGAATATTTTCTGGATATAAAATCAATTCATTGGGTTATTTTCCACTAACAAACCATCGGCCATAAAAAAATGATTCTTCTAATAAAATAAATCTCTTTTTGAGAGCTCCCTTTTATCATGAATGTCTCTCTTATCCATAAGAAAATACATAAATATAGTAAGGTTATTTTAAGCAACAACTATATTCTTGATAAATGTTAACAGAAAAAATGCATTGATACCATCACAGACACAGTTTCTTCTTTTCTCGGTGTTATCTCTATTTCTAATGCTTCCCACCTACTGCATTAAAACTACTAACTTTCTCTCAGTCCAATTAATAAATACTCCCCCAAATCCTAAGAGTATAATGAATTATAAAAGCAGCCATTAAGATTAGAAGGACATGACATTCTTAATAGACATTGATACAGGGACAATGAAACTATAACTTATAAAATGCCTAAATCTTCATTTAAAAAATATTGGAAACACAGTTTGAAATTCAGAATTGGCTGAATGCCAATATCTTCTGAGGTTGTCATGTTTTGGAAAAGATATTCCTTTGAAAATGATATTTTTTATAGATATATTTTCTCTGCCATTTCAACTGTTCTTTAAAAAGATAATAAAAAGGGAATATTTTATCTTTACTCATTTGAGTACAAATGAGTGGCCAGCTATTTGTACAATTGCAAAAACAGTGCTACAGTGGTTAATGAGTTTGTTTCATCACAAAATGCCTAATCATCACCAAAATAATAGCTAACAATTATTGACTATTATTTTCCAGGCTCCCAGAATTTTTCTTGTATTACCCTATGTATTCTTCACCACCACCTTGTAAGACGTTTAAGTTTTCTAGCTGCTAAAACAAATACCATAAAATGGATTGACTTAAACAATGGGAATTTATTGGCTCACTGTTTTGAGGTGACAGCAAGGCAATGCTTTCTCCCCATAGTCTTTCGGATTTGGGGCCTGACTACTGGCAATCCTCAATTCTTGGCTTTTACAATGGCTTTTCCATTGGTCTTTGGCAATGCACATAGCAGCATCTTCTCCTTTCACTTTCAGCTTCTGGCTACTCCCTATGGCTTCCTCTGTCTCTCTGTCTGACTTTCATTCTGCTTAAAAAGGACTCCACTCCAGGAAACCAGATTAAAGCTCAACTGATTCAGTTAGGCCATGCCTTAAATGAAGCAACATATTGAAGAGATCTTATTTACATGAGTCCACACTCACCAGAATGCAGACAAGAACCAAGAGCAAGCCCAAACTGGGGTATACAATTAAGTCTACCACAGACCATCTTTCAGAATCCCAAAAGACATGGGCTTCTTACATGCAAAATACATTTATTTCATCCAACATCTAAAAAGCCTTATGGCATGAGGATAATGCTCAGTACAAAGTCTCATCAGAACTAATTGTAGGCATGGTTCATCTTGGGGCAAAATCCCTCTGTTTTAGGTCCTGCAAAACCTAAAAAAACAAGTTATTTGCTTGCAATATGCAATGGGGGGATAGGCATAGGATAGACATTACTATTCCAGAAGGGAGAAATTGGAAGGAAAACAGGAATCACGGGTCCTAAACAAGTCCAAAACCCAGCATGGCAAACTCCAGTAGATTTTGACATCTGAGAGTTACCTATAGATTGGTGTTTTATCCTCCAACCCTGATGGAATGGCAGCCCCATCCCTTCCAAGCATTTGTGCAGCAGCTATCATCTCCTTGAACACCGGGATGAAGGCTTCAAAAATTGGAATGGTGACCAGACTTTCCACGAATGCCAGGACACAGGCCCCCCAATCTCTGAGCTTTGGGGTGACAGCACTCTCTCTGAACAATGGTGCACAAGACACACATAGACACACTCCAAGCACTGGGGCAGATGATCTGCCCCCTGTAAATGAAAGGGAAGACCCATCATTTCCATACACAAACACAAGCCCGCTCTTTTGGCCCCAAAAGATCTTTTTGATCCAGAACTTTGCTTCCATGATTTTGCCCTGGAAATAATTTTTTCTTCAATTTGTCTCTTTTCTGTCCCTTTCAATCATGGCTAAAGTACGTCCACTTTTGTGTGTGTGTGTGTGCAAAACTTTGCAAAAACCCTGTTGGTCTTGCATGCAATTAAAGTAGGACCAAACCATTAGACAGTAGAACTTTCCACAGATCCCTTCTAGATACTGCATTTCCAATCCCAACACTCACTGAAATGGCTGACTGGATCCATTCAGCTGTACACTGTTTAGCAAAAACTTGTTCAGTTAAATCCTCACATGGAGCCTTGTTCTCTGGGGACTCACATCCTGAAAGCTCAGGAGGCCCCTGATAGAACCATTTCTGGCCCCAGTCTCAGAGCATACATCTGGATAGGCTCAGAATTGTCCAAATCATCAATTCCTAGTTTCTTTGTGCTTAAGAGTTCTATTCTCTGCTTTTATCCCTTTCCTCTCACATTTTACTATACGCTGCAAGAAGCCTTCAACACTTAGCTTGAAAATTTCCTCAACTAAATATCCAATTTTATTGCTTTCAAGTTCCACTTTCAATCCAATATCAGAACACAATTTTGCCAAGTATTCTGCCACTTTAGAACAAGGATAATCTTTCCTCCAGTTCCCAATAACGCATTCATTTCCTTCTAAGATCTCAATGGAAGTATCTTCAACATCCACATTTCTTCCAACAGTCTCTTCAAAGTAATCTGGACTTTTTCTGTGAAGGAATTCACAAACATTTCAGCCCCTACCCATTAATCAATTCCAAAGCTATTTACACATTTGTTGATATTTGCAAAAGTAGCATTCCACTTTCTGATACCAAAGACTGTTTTAGTCTCCTAGCTACTAAACAAATCATACAGTGGTTTGGCTTACACAATGGAAATTTATTGGCTCATGATTTTGAAGCTAAGAAAAGTCCAAAATTGAGGAGTCAGCAAGGTAAACCTTTCTCCCAGAAGACTGTGGCAATCCTGTACTGGCTGCTGCTCAAGTTTGGTCTCTGGCTTTTCCAACACGTGGCAGTGTCTTTTCCTTTCTCTTCCAGGTTCCACTGACTTCCCACTTCTGGCTACTCCCCATAGCTTCCTTTCTCTTTGTGTCTGAATTTCATTCTGCTTATTAAGGGCTCCAGGAATTGAGTCCATACACACCAGAACATAGACCAAGATCAAGAACATGCCTAAACAGAGGTACCAAATTTAATCCACCACAGTGGTGTACTAATATTTTCCCATTTTACAGATATGGAAACTGAGATGCTGAAAGGTTCAGTAACTTAGTTTCCACAACTATTATAAATATATGGAGCTGGGCTCAGGCCCATCAAAATCTAACATTTCTTAATATTGAAAATGTGATCTACTTTCTAAAGTTTTGAGCCTCTGAGCCATATTTCATAAAGAATGATAAATGAGGAATTATTTATTTTCATGACATAAAGAAATATAGCACATAATTATCCTTCTACAGTGTCATCAATAAACCACTGCACTAGTGATAAAGTTCTATGTCTGTTTGAAAAAATTAGGTTTAGTCAACCCAGTATTTTCAGTAAATTGACAAGTCTCACAAAATGCCTTTTTTGAAGGCTACTTTGCATGAGAAATTTTCTGGCTCCTACATCCTAGACAAATGAAGAATTCCATTGACCTAGCAATTTGGTTTATACCTTTATTTCAATATTCCTTTGTGGATAGCACACTCATGGAAGTAAAACCACTTACAAAAATGTTGCATCTTAATTTTTTCAAATGTAAATGGTGCCTTAATGAGATGTACAAGATCCCCTAAAATGACAGGTGAATAGCATATTTGTTTCTGATTCAGGTGAGTTTTGTTTCAAAGCGAACCCTAAGTTGGAGCGAGTGATCCGATGGAATTGTCAAACTTCCTTGTATCTTTCTGATATTCAGACTTTTCACCTTTCCTGTCTGCTACTTCACACTTGAACTGGTTTCACTAGACATTACCCCCTATTCAAGGAATTTGCGTGATTACTAGACCACTGGCACCTGCAAAATGTGCTGACTTATCTCTTGCCACCTATGTCCAGCTGTGCACTAGGAAAATTACCCAAAAAAAACTATTAAAAGACCCAAATATCACATGAGATCCAGCTGAAACACATTTGACAAAATCCGGTAGTGGTGTGGCTGCCCCCAAGGAAATGATGTATTCTTTTCTCCTTCCTAACAGGAGAATTATGTAGTGAACTATATGTTTCTCATTATGCTTTGATCTTCCAGGCAGATTAGAGGCAAATTTACAGCTTAATCATGAAAGACTTCTGTGATGGTTTGGAGCTAGGTACCCTAGAAAAACATGTTCTTAAACTTAATCCATTCCTGTGGGTGTGAACACTTTTGATGATGTTTCTTCAGTTAAGGTATGGCCCAACTCAATCAAAATGGGTCTGGATCCTGTTTCTAGAGTCCTTTATAAGCAGAATGAAATTCAAACATGTAGAAAGCCATGGAAAGCAAAAAGCTGAAGGTCAACAGAACCTGGAAAAGAAGTGAGAGGGTAGTAGAAGCTGCTGTGTGCATTGTCACGAGACAGAAAATCTTAGAACCAGGATCACCAGCAGCCAACTCTAGAATGCAACAGACTTCTGGAAAAACATCGCCTTGATGATGCATTGATTTGGATTTTTCCTAGCCTCAAAATTGTTTGCCATAAAATTCCCAATTATTTAAGCCAGCCCATTGCAAGGAATTCTCTTAAGCAACCAAAGAAACTAAAACAACTTCATAGTGGGTTTTCCTCTCTTTTAGTATTCTGTATTCTATTTTGCCTTTTTCTTTTGCTGATTTCACTTATATTTAAGTAAGGCTTTCTCCAACTGAGTTTCCTAGAAGACTACTGTTTATATAGGTTAATAGGTGTTTATGAAAAAAATAAATAATAAAATTAATAAACAGAAATAAATAAACAGAAATTAAAATTAAAATGTGTTTGGGATTTTGGGTATTTATATGACACCTGAGACTCAAAGTTAGTGCATTGAAGCTATGAAAGTCAGCAGTACCCCATTCAGGAACCATTTAAAAAGTTGAAAAAGGGATCAGACTTCAACTAGAGATATGAATGAAGATGAACTGGTTAGAATAGGGGTAGATCAGAATACAGGATAAAGGAAACTGTCATCCATATTTTAAGACTTCAGCTTCTGGGTGAGACCAAAGGGAGAAATGTTTAGTTGGTGCAAAGTTGTATTTTGGGTAGTGCATTACCTAAGTTAACTTGTATGGTCAGCTTAGTTGAACACCATAAGAGCAAGGAATCTTGACTAGAGCATGAGACCTTATTGGTTTATACAGGTGTGCCAGTCTTAATCTGTGGTGGACCCCAGAAAAGCCATGCCCTTTAATCCACAATCCATATTGCTAGGTGGGAGAATTTTGATTGTTTCCATAAAGATGTGACCCATCCAATTGTGGGTGGTAACTTTTGATTAGATGATTTCCATGGAGGTGTGTCTCCACCCACTGAAGGTGGAGATGCTTACTGGAATCCTTTAAAAGAGGAAACAATTTGGAGAGACTCCCATTTGGTAGAGCCACAAGAAAGCCAGCAGATGCCACCATGTTCGCCATGTGCCCTTGCAGCTGAGAGAGGAATATTGAACTTCATCAGTCTTCTTGAACCAAGGTATCTTTCTCCAGATGCCTTAAATTGATAATTGGGACATCTTCTCAGCCTTAGAACTATAAACTAGCAACTTATTAAGTTCCCCTTTTTAAAAACCATTCTGTTTCTGGTATATTGTATTCATGCAGCTAGCAAACTAGGTTAGAGTGATGTCCCAATATACCCCAGAGTAATTTGGGCAGTGAATAAATAAATATTTGTGAAGTGCCCTTGGGCAACTAGGGAGAAAGGAAGAAATATTCAACTTCCCTAACTGGAGAATTTTTGATATTCTCACAAGCAGCAGGGACAACAAAATCAATAGGCTGAGCCCTCAATCTTGGGGTCCACCACTATGAAACTTATCCCTGCAAAGGATAGACTAAACCAACTTAAAATTATGCCAAAGAGTCACTCACAGAGGACCTCTTTTGTTGCTCAGATGCGGTTTCTCTCTCTCTCTAAGCCATCTTGGCAGGTAGACTCACTGCCCACCTCCCACCCCCATGTGGGACATGACTCCTAGGGGTGTAAATCTCTCTGACAACATGGGGCTGAACTCCTGGGATTTGCCAGGACCCAGCATCTTGTGACTGGGAAAGCCTTCTTGACCAAAAGGGGGAAGGAAGAAATAGAGATGAAATAAAGTTTCAGTGGTTGAGAGATTTCAAACAGAGTCAAGAGGTTATCCTGGAGGCTATTCTTATGTATTATATAGAGATCCGTTTTTAATTTATGGAATAATGGAGTGGCTGGAGGGAAGTGTCTGCAACTACTGAACTATGTTCCAGTAGCCTTGATTCTTGAAGATGATTGTATAATTATAGCTTTTACAATGTGACTGTGTGATTGTGAAAAATTTGTGTCTGGTGCTCCTTTTATCCAGGGATGAACAGATGAGCAAAAAAAAAAGGACAAATAAATAAATAAATAATAGATGGGATAAGGGTTAAAATAAATTAGGAAGATTGAAATACCAGTGGCCAGTGGGGGGGGGCAGTTAAGGGTATGGGATGTGTACTGGTTTGAAAGGAAGTATGCCCCCTAGAAAAAACATGTTTTAATCAATATATCATTTTTTAAAGATAGAATAATCTCTATTCAATACTGTATGTTTGAAACTGTAATCAGATCATCTCCCTGGATGATGTGATTTAGTCAAGAGTGGTTGTTAAACTGGATTAGGGGATGACATGTCTCCACCCATTTGGGTGGGTCTTGATTGGTTTATTGGAGTCCCATAGAAGAGGAAATATTTTGGAAAATGAGAGATTCAGAGAGAGCAACACTATGAAGGAGAGAATCCACCAGCCAGTGACCTTTGGAAATGAAGAAGGAAATCGCCTCCCGGGGAGCTTCATGAAACTGGAAGCCAGGAGAGAAAGCTAGCAGACGACACCGTGTTTGCCACATGCCCTTCCAGATGAGAGAGAAGCCCTGACTGTGTTCACCATGTGCCCTTCCACTTGAGAGAGAAACCCTGAACTTCATCGGCCTTCTTGAACCAAGGTATCTTTCCCTGGATGGATGCTTTTGACTGGACATTTCTATAGACTTTTTTTAATTGGATATTTTCTTGGCCTTAGAACTGTAAACTAGTAACTCATTAAATTCCCCTTGTTAAAAGCCATTCCGTTTCTGGTATATTGCATTCCAGCAGCTAGCAAACTAGAACAGGATGTATGAGTTTTTTCTTTTTTCTTTTTATTTCTTTTTCTGGAGTGATGCAAATGTTTGAAAATGATCATTGTGATGAACACACAACTCTGTGATGATATTGTGAACCACTGATTGTACACTATGTATAAATTGTTTATGTGTGAAGATTTGTCAATAAAAATATTTTTTAATGTGTTTGGGAAATGTTGCATATTAATTATAGACCTACCCCACCCCCAAGGGTTACTTCATACTGAATTTTAAAGAAATTCATTCAAATTCATTTAACCAAAAATTCCAAACTAGTTTGAACATGGGGTGATTTTGTCATTTATCTACTAATATCTCAAAATACTGTGTTTGAAAAACTGTGCCATTTCATTATGCCCATTTCTTGAGAGCCATTTTATACTCTTGGTGGAATGAGGAAAAATATGAATGAATAAATTGTAGTTGAAAATTATTTTTTTCCAAATTGCACAGTATATCCTCTAAATTTTCAAACTGTCTTCTAGAACACAGTCTAATATGTGGGAACCTCTATATCCATTAAACCAATCTATTTGAAGCAGACTTAAATAGATACAAATTTAAGAAAATCCCAAAGAAAGAGTAAAAGATAAGAATCAAGTAAGGTAGGATAAGAAGTTAAACATAGAAAAATAAAAACAATGAAAGAAAAAATAGTGCAATGGAACACACAAAACTTAACTATGAGATTCTCACCATCCAAGAAAACAAAAATAAAAAGAAAGGAAAGAAGGAAGGAAAGGAGGGAAGACAGAAGGGAGAATGGGAGGAAAGGAGAAACACAAATGGTTTCCAAATTAGTGCTCTGTAATAAAATAAAGTAGATAGTTATACTAGACATGGTGATTTGAAGCTATTATGTACCCCAGAAAAGCCATGTCCTTTAACCCTCATTCAATATTGCTGGGTAGGATCTTTTTATTTCCATGGGGATGTGACTCACTCAATTGTGGGTGGTAACCTTTGATTAGATGGTTCCATTGAAATGTGTCTCCACCCATTCAAAGTGGGGTTGCTTACCGGAGCCCTTTAAGATGGAACCATTTTGGAAAAGCTTGTGAGCCACCAAAACCAATGGAGTCCATGCAGCCAGAGACTTTTGGAGATGAAAAAGGAAAACACCACTAGGGGAGCTTCATGAAACAAAAAGTTGGGAAAGAAAGCAGCAGACGTTGCCATGTGCCCTCCCAGCTGCAAGAGAAACTGTGAATTTCATCTGCCTTTCTTGAGTGAAGATCATCTCTTGTTGGTACCTTAATTTGGACATTTTCACAGCCTTAGCACTGTAAACTTGCAATTTAATAAATTTCCCTTTTAAAAAGACATTCTATTTGTGGTATATTGCATTCCAGCAGCTTACAGACTAGAACACTAGATTATCAAGAAAACTGGTCATTCTGAATTTTAAGTAGGATTTGTCATGTGGAAACCTGTGATATTTAAGTGCACTAAAGAGCCAATAATTTATTATAGATTTTGCCAAGTAATGGTTAGCTATATTAAATTATTGATTTGTTTAAGGGTATATCAGGAGATTTTGAAGAAATATGTTGTACATGTATTAAATAGAGGTAGAGTGGGATTCTTTTTTTCTGTCTCAGTTTGGACTGAATGCCAATTCAGTGGCTAGCAAAATAGCAAGGTAAGTGAGACAAATACCACCATTCATATACAAAGAAAGGCTGTTTAATGACTCATAAAACCCTTGGGAAGATCAAAGGATATTAAAAAAGGGGGTTGGAGAGTAGATTTTGGAGGATATTGGTGAAGAGATTTCTCTGGAGAGAGCCAGTATGTTGACAATGCAGGGGAAGAGGCAGAGGGAGACCCGACAGAAATAGGCCAGGTATAGTCTGGAAGCATGTGTCTGAGGAATATGGTACAAGTCACTACCAAGAAGGAGACGAATCCACTAGCCTAGCTGTTCCAGTCTGCTAGCTGCCAGAATGCACTGTACCAGAAATGTAATGGCTTTTCTTTTTTTCTTTTTTTTTTTTTTTTAATTTGCATATGGGCAGGAGGCACCAGGGATCGAACTCCAGACCTCCAGCACGGCAGGTCAGAGCTCTGCCTGCTGAGCCACGGCAGCCGCCCGGAAATGTAATGACTTTTAAAAAGGGAATTTAATTAGTTGCTAGTTTACAGTTCTAAGGCCAAGGAAATTTTCCAATTAAACAAGTCTATATAGAAATGTCCAATCACCGGCATCCAGGGAAAGATACCTTGGTTCAAGAAGGCCAATGAAGTTCAGGGTTTCTCTCTCAAGTGAGAAGGTGCATGGCGAACACAGTCACAGGTTCACTCTTGGCTGGAAGGGCACAAGGTGAGCAAAGCATCATCTGATAGCTTTCTCTCCTGGCTTCCTGTTTCATGAAGCTCCCCAGGAGGTGTTTTCCTTCTTCATCTCCAAAGGTCACTGGCTTGTGGACTCTCTGCTTCGTGATGCTGCAGCATTCTCTGCTCTCTCCAGATCTCCTTCATTCTCTGACATGTTTCTTCTATAAGACTCCAGAAATTTATCAAAACCCACCCAAATGGGAAGGGCATGTGGGGAACACGGTCAGAGTTTCTCATCTGGAAAGGCACATGGTGAACACAGTCAGGGTTCCTGTCTCATCTGGAAGGGCACAGGGTGAACATGATGTCATCTGCTAGCTTCTTCTCCTGGCTTCCTGTTTCATGAAGTTCCCCAGGAGGCATTTTTCTTCTTCATCTCCAAAGGTCACTGGCTGGTGGACTCTGCTTCTCATGGCTATGTCATTTTGCTCTGCTCTTTCTGAATCTCTTTCATTCTCCAAAATGTTTCCTCTTTTATAGGACTCCAGAAACCCATCAAGACCCACCCAAATGGGTAGAGACATCTCGTCACCTAATCCAGTTTAACAACCACTCTTGATTAAATCACATATCTAATTACTGATTCAAACATAATGGGGATTATTCTGAATTGGATTTTGATTAAAGCATGGCTTTTCTAGGGTTCATACATCCTTCCAAACCAGCACACTGGCCCAATGGACTAGGAGCCCAGTGAGGACAGAAACCACAGATGCCACACTGACCATTATATCTCTTTTCCACAGCACAGTCAACAACATTACTATTATCTTACTCTTAGATTACCTCTTACATTAACTACTACTCCCCAATGGCATCATGAGGCTTTCTAATTTTCCAAAGTGCTTTACTCTAATACCTTCTGAGATCTCTTTCACCCAAAAAAATCCCTTGTTCCAAAATTTCTACTCCACTTTCTCTATCATCCCACAGTCTCTTCATAGTTACATAAGCAATAGAATAATTTCAATTATTACATTTAGGAAAAAAATAAGGTATTTAAATTCCTGTATTTCCTCATTCGGAGGTATTTTTTCATTTAATATTTCTAAAATAGAGATGTATCTAAAAATTGATCTGGATATTTAACATAATAGCATTTTTCTCCCCCTTAAATATTATTAAATAATGATACATATTGCAATCATTGGTATCTTAAAACAAAAGGAACATAGCAATTAGCAGAAAAGTTAAATTACTATTATTCCATATGACTTTCTGTTTTAATCAGAACTCTTGGAGGCAAATTACAGTAGACAATTCAATCTATTGTAGTCAGGAATTTGATTTGCTCATATAACTGAAAAGTCTAATTCTGGTTAGGCATGGTTAGACCCAGGAGATTGATTGATGTCTTCAAGGTTTTGCCTCTTTCATCATCTCTCCTCTAGTTTGGGTTTATTTCTGGTGGACTATCTCCAAGTGGCATGAAAAAATGCCCATTTGCTTATAGTTCAGAGACTCTTGGTCCTAAAAGATTTTATCCTAAAGGATGAGAAGGTATATTTCCTGATAGATCTGATAAAAACTCTAGACTGTAATGGATTTGGTGGAGGGTAACTAAAAGGGGGCTCAAAATTTCCACTGCTCCTTCTTAAGGCATGGCATAAAGGGAATCCCAGATGATCCTAATTTTCCCATTTTGGATTTCCAGCTCCTTGTTAAATCAGAGCTGGACCTCAGGAGAATGATTTGTTCAGAAGACTGTTCCAAGATAGGGTTAGCATCCCATGGTGAGAGCAGAGGTCCCCAGATTATGGACAATAAGAGGAGATTGCCATCTCTAATCCATTCATCCAGAGATATTCTAATAACTATTTCTTATTTGTTTTGTTTTATATTCTAATCATCTAAAATTTTATCTTCTATGATTTTGCTTATTCTAATTTTCTTTAAAGGAACCAGAGACACTAGATCTAGAAGGGAAGGTCCTGATTGTTCATATTCCATCCCCACTACTACTGCAAGCCATACATATTTGGAGATATTGAGACTTACCCACAGTCAGAAGCAAGATCCAGTATTTTCTCCCCCATATTAATGAACTGAAAAGTATAAGGCTGTCTGTAAAATCATTCAAAAACATGATAAATTTCCCACAGTTTCAAGGGTACTGTTCTAGTTTGCTAGCTGCTGGAATGCGATATACCAGAAACATAACAGCTTTTAAAAAGGGGAATTTATTAAGTTACAAGTTTACATTCTAAGGCCATGAAAATGTCCCAATTAAAGCAAGTCTATAAGAATGTCCAAACTAAGGCACCAACAAGAGGTTACCTTCATTCAAGAAAGGCCGATGAATTTCAGGGTTTCTCTCTCAACTGGAAAGGCACATGGTGAACATGGAGACATCTGCTAGCTTTCTCTTTAGGCTACTTGCTTCATGGAGCTCCCCTAGGGACGTAATCCTTCTTCATCTCCAAAGGTCTCTGGCTGCATGGCTCTCGTGGTTCTCATGGCTCTCATGTGGCTCTTTCCAAGATGTTTCCTCTTTTAAGGGATTACAGAAAACTAATTGAGACCCATGTGGAATGGGCAGAGTCACATCTCTGTGGAGATAATCTAATCAAGCTTCTACCCTACAGTGCTTGATAGGGGTTAAAAGAAATGGCTGCCTCCACGAGATGGATCAGGATTAAAACATGGTTTTTCTAGGGTACATAATCCTTTCAAACCAGCACAGACACCTACCTTCATCCCTCAAAGATTAAAAGGAGAAACACCACTCAAAAGAAAATAGAAGTTGGTGTCTGAGATTTAACTCAGGAAATCATTCTGCATCTCATCTTAAGGGGCTGTAGATAAAAGAAAATGAGATTGTTTAAAATTGAGAAGTTTCTTCCATTTCATTTTAAAGTTTTTAAAAATAATTCTTAAAATGTTTCTGTCTCTAAACAAGAAAATAAATCCCTCAATTATCCTTTTTAAAAAGCTTTCCAGCTGCAAACACATTTACTTTATGCCCTATAGACTTAACCTCAATACCTTAAGAAGTGTTACTGTATTCAGGTGACTCTAGGGTATAAAAAACCATTCCTCACACTTTATCAGCTTTTGACAATAGGCACTTATGGGCCTGAGTGATCTAAAATAGATTAATGAGGCACTAAGCTACTTTAATGAATAATGGAGTATTTTAAATTTTATGTTGTTTTTTATCCATTTACCTGCAATCCATTAAACAGCTGAAACACTCCTTCCTGAACATATTAAAAGGCCTATTACATCAAGGTTTTATTAATTTATTATGTTTCAAGTCATTCATCATTTATTCATTTTGTTAATTTAGTCACTGAATTGAGCATCACTGTACCAGCATTATAGAAATCAATGATTTTATTGGACTCTGTATGCAACAGAATAAGTTTTCAGCATGGTATGAAAAGGATCCACTCAAATCTCCCTTGGAAGGTGGAGTTTCAAATAATCAAAGATGGTTTGGGGGCAGCTACATCCTTCCCCTTTTGTTGCTTTAGTCATCCATCAGTAACACTTCCCCTCCCTTTCCTCGGAGATTCACTGTAAATGCACCCCCTACCCTTACCTCACTGACCAAAATAATGAAAATCTTAATGAGCCAGAGTCCCATATATTCCCAGCTAAGAGTAATAAGGAGTAGTAGTAGAATTTCCAGCATCCATACCTTTTATAAAGAAATTTATATGTAATATTTAGTAGACAAGGTGGGAAAAGACCTTTCTTTTTCCCTAGAAACAATAAAGCTTTGGGAGACATTTATGTGGAAGTCTGCCCATGATCCTTACAGTAATTTAAGTCTTCTTAAAAAATATTTTCTTTATTAGGTTAGGAGAGTGTCTATCTGTGAAATTTAATTAGAAATTATTTTATCCTTTGGGTCCACAGAACCTCAGTAGCTGGGTTGATGCGTATAAATCCCACCTGCAGTTCATCCCACCCCTGAAAGTGGGTAAGCAATGGATCATTCTTCCTGCTAAATTATTCCTGAATTTAACACTTCAATTCTGCAGTCATTGTTTTGTTGTCTACGTCACCAATTCCTACCTTCGACCCTTGCCTGGCTCAGCATTACACACCTTTCAATAATATTTGTCACACAGATGGAGGAATAAAAGAATCCCAATTTCTAAGGGACCCCATTCTTCTCTCCTGCTCCTGCTTTATGCCCCTATCAGTCAGACACTGAATTACCTGCCCATGTCTGGGTTTCTGATATCTGATTATTGCCTGTCCTAAGGCATCACCACCTGGACTGCTCCTAATGCTTGAACCTCAGGTGATTTTCTGTCATACCCTGAATTAATACCCCTGACTCTGGAATCTTATCTGGATTTTAGAGAATCCTTTCCACATCCCTCAAGATCTTTCCTCACAACTTCAATCATAACTTGGCTATATTTTCCATGAGCCCAATCCCCAGAATGACTGACTTTTGAATCATAATTTCATTTTTAAGCCTAGAGTTTCTGTTTTCTTGGTACTTGACTATCCTGATAAACACTGCAATTGTCCAATGTCTGAGCCAGAGAGGTGGTTCTTTTCTCTTTTTGTATGGAAGGTCAAGTGGAGAGTCCAAAATACATTTGTTTCTACAATCCCTTCAGACATGCATTCTAGTGCAACCCATAATGCAAAAACACACAGATTAAAAAATCTTCTAGAAATCACAATAATCTATCTCATCTCCTTTATCAGACTGTTGAGTACCATCAGAGATATTTACAAACATTTATTCATTCAAAAATATTTACTGAGTGCCTATTATGTACCAGATTATCTGGTAGATTTGGAAGGTATGGTGGTAAACAAAGCAGACACTTTCCAGCCCTTAGGACACTGACAGCTGGCCCACCTTTTATGGATTAGATCACTATAAATTCAGCTTCCAGCCTAAATGTGTTCTCAGCTCTATCCAACAATATGTGTCCCCAGTCAGTTCTCTCCCCCATACCACACCGTGGTGCTTGCAAGCTTCTTTTCCTTCACCTCCCTCTTTTCCCTTAGGCCTGGGCATAATCTCCTACTTCTAGAAAAAGAGAGGCATTATCTCTCAGAAATTCATTCAAATGTTATCTCCTCTCCTGAATTCAAAATATATGGCTCCCTCAGCTTCTTTCCTCCAGGCAAAGTAGAGAAGGTATCTTTCCTTGTCTCTGAGATAAATCTGATACTGCCCAGCCTCCTCAGACTTCTCTACTCATCAATTATCTTCACCACCTACTCCCTCCCTTCCAACCCTATCAACACCCTTTCCTGTGTCCTCAACAATTCCTGCTCCTCAGATTCCTTCCCGCTTAAACAAGCTGAAATATTTCTCAGTTGAAAAGGAATGCTTCCTTTTTTTTCCTCAAAGCCAAGCCTTCTGAAAAATGTGTGTCCATTCATGGTCTCCATATCGTATCCCCCACTTAATCCCCTTCTTACATTTCCCTTGCACAATTACTTCTCTACAGACTCTAGTTTCACAAAAGTCGTGAAGGAAACTGTGTTGATAAATCTAGCACATTTCCATTTTTACCCAATTGAGCTTCTTTAAGGCATTTGACATCTTTGACGTCCCTGGTTATTCCATCATATTTGAAACATTCTTTCCCTGCATTCCATGACCTTCCATTCTCCTGTCTCCCACCTAGTTTGTCACTCCTTCCCAGTCTCTTCTTTAAATGTTGTTAATTTCAAATTCCATCTACACTTCTCTTTTCACACTACACATTCTTCCTAGATCATCTCATCATAGCCCTGGATTCAACTACTATCTAATTACTGGTAATATTCCAAAGATAATATTTAATCCCCCATGAGAAGAAGGTCAAATTAAGAAGAGCCTACACATTAACTAGGAGGAAAGTAAAAGTATTCCATGGCAATAGGGGAGCACAAGCAGTGGCTCTGTGTAATAAATAAGTGAATAATTAACAGGCATAACATCCCCTAATTTTAAAGTAGAAGAGGAAAAGAAATTTTATTCCCCCAATTCCTGCCTTTCTATGGGAGAATTCAGATGCTTGATACAAACTAAACAATAACCTTGTTAAGACTCTAATACAGCATGTAGAACCATCAATATTTTTCCTAGCTGTTTAATCTCATTTCTAGAAGTCTATCCAAAAAGAATCAGAGAAGTGGTCAAAGATCATTAAATTAAGATGTTTATCAGAAAATTATAAACTGCCTAAACACAGGCACATCTACATAACAGAATAACTTGCATTCATTTAAAAATCATGTTTCTGAAGAAATTTTCATGGCATTATAAAATGCTATGATATAGTGTTAGATGAAAACACACGCAATATGAAAGATATCATTTTCCAATATTTTTATGATAAACTTTTACTACTTTTATAATCAGAGTAAAATTATATTTTTATAAAAAGAAAAAACAATAGAATCTACCTTCAGAATAAATATCTGCTACCACCGAGTATATTAAAGCAAAATTACACACACACACACACAATTCCAAATACGATTTGAGCCAAACTGCCATGAACATAGAATCTCCCAAAGTGATAACTCTGAAAATGACTTTTTGGTATAACACACTTTGGAATGTATGGTGATGATTGATTTAATAAAAAAAAATCCAGAGGATTACTTAAATAAAATTAGCCTAAATCAGCCAAGACTTTCTACTGAAATCAAAGCCATATAGGTTGTGGCAGATTTGAGTAAATCATAAGCCATTGTACTGATTCAGGAATAGGCCCAGCTTGAGGAAAACCAAGTTTATAGGTTTTACCCAGTCAAATCTGGCATTACTGAACACATAAAAAGAATAAGGGAATTCAAATTCCATTTACTTTTAGACACTATTATTATAAGAACATCTAGTTTAAAATGCATTCGTATAGCATCTAAACCTCATCCTAAAGAGAGGAGAATAAAGAGAAAATAAAGGCATACTAGGAAATGTATTTGACTCTGCAATATTTGGCAGTTTGATTGCCCAGAGCACCCACTGCATTATTGAATTCTGCCCATAACCTGCCTGCTACAGATCTCTGCTGGAACTGTGTGATGATAATTTGTCTATTGTCACTTTTCTAGAATTGTATTTGTTGCTGCTGCAGTGCCATATACATGAATATAGTTCAATTTATCATTATCTTCATATGTTGAAGAGAGGTAAATAATATTTCAAACAAGCTTATTATAAAACCCTTTATGGAAGGTCTATTTTGATGCAGCATTTGGCCTTTACCTAAAATTGCAATCAATCAAAACAAGGGAAAAATGCATCTATATTTTAAGTGTAAGTTTCCATTATTTTTGTTTCATGTGCATTTCAGAATTTAAAAGACAGGAAGTCTACAATTTTCCCTGGAAAATACATCATCTGTTTTGTTTTATACATAAATTTTCCCCTTAAAAACTTTAAGTGTGTATAGATAATTGATCTTTTTTTAAAAGGCTTTCTACTTAAAATGTTTTAAACTATGCTAGCAATCAGAGTTCAATGTAAAAACTTCAAAAATATATAGTTTGTTAATGAAAATCCATATACAAGGCCAAAAAATGTACCAGTTAAAATTTAAACAAAAAAATAGTCTATTTCATATGCATTCTTGAAAGTTCAACATAATAAAAACACCATGTCAAGGAAGGAGGAAAACTTCTCGGGAGTAATTACAGGATACATTTTCTATTATTCAGTGGAGCCAGTGACATTTAAAATTAAATTATTTTACTATAATTATTGATCATGTATGTGTTTTACAGGATCTAAGTGCTGGAAATAAACAGGTATTATTTTAAAAGAAATCGACTTAATTACACTAAGCTAAACATATAGATTGATATTATTAACAAAAGCTGTCTGAAAATTATAGCAGGTACATCTGGAATCTTAATTAAACTTCCAGGAACCCTGGTAAAGCTAGAAGCGAAAGAAGAAGAAACAATTCTGTCTTCTGGCTAGATCCCAAATGCGAAGTCTCTCTTTCTGAGACATATATAAAATATAGCAGTTAGTGCACTACTGAGACTTGTTCCCCTTTCTCACTTTATCACCTGCATCCCTCCCAGGGTTAATTCTAATTGAGCAAGAAAACAGCCTGCCCACGTTGTTAAAAATTCCCCTGTAAGATTTCTATTCTGTCCACTCTTTTTGCCCTAGATGATCTTCTCACCATCCCTGCACATATCTTTAATCAACCAATTTCTACACACCTATCAGGAGGAGATAAAAAGCCAAATCTAATATATATGGCACACTTGTCTCTCTCTGCTCATTTTCCACATTACGTTTCTTTTTTCTTTCTAATTTTCTACTTTCTTTCTGTTTCTGATTTTCTACGTTCAAAGTCACTCTTTTATCTTGGGGAGCTGGAATGGCTGACCCATTTGTTCATTATGCCTGACAACTGTTTCTTAATAAATTATTCTGAAACCTTCTTTAAATGATTGATTATTCAGGGATGAGCGCCCAGGTTTATTTCCCTGTTGAGTTATTAATTCTACTGTCTGGGGAATTAAAATTGTGGAAATAGAATCCTAAGACCTCAAAGTCTGGTTTTCTGCATAATATTTCTAAATAATTGAATATACTTATGTTTAATATGCTTAAATGTACTGAAAGAAAAAATTTCTATCGACAGTGAAGATAGTCTAAAGAAATGGTTTTGAAGGGAGATTTTCTTATCACCTCATTTTCAAACCTTTATTAAATTATTTCAAATATCAGCTCTGTGCTGTCTTTTTGTAATCTGTTGGTAATCCACAAACTTAATAAATCCACTTAGTTACACAATAATTTATGCAAGAAAGCTGATCACTGCTTTTTTTTTTTTTTTTTTTTTTTGCATGGGCAGGCACCAGGAATCGAACCCGGGTCTATGGTATGACAGGCAAGAACACTGTGGCCCACCCTGATCACTGCTTTTTTTTTTTTTTTTGCATGCACAGACACCAGGAATTGAACCCGGGTCTCCGGCATGGCAGACAAGAACTCTGCCACTGAGCCACCTTTGCCCGCCCTGATCACTGCTTTTTAAAAAGTGAAACTTGGCCCATTTTTCTGAGAGACACCATGTGTCAGTACACTCATTAATCCCTAAGTCATGATTTTATGGGAGCTTGAGTAGGAAAGGCCAAGTTAAACATTCTTAGCTGTAAGGTAGTGAAAACATTCATCTGTAATATGCAAAAATAGATGTTTCCCAGTGAGTAGTTTTCTTTACCCTGGCATGCATGCAAAAACTGCTGAAGAGTTATCAACCTTAAATGCAGTGTTACCAGCCTACCTGTCCACCAGGAAATGCCCTCAGAATATAATGATCTCAAATGTTGCTACTTAGCCAATATAAATTACTAATGTCCTTGGGCAAAAAGACCAATCTACTGAACAATGTTAGTGTATTTGGTCAATGAAGCTATGACTTGAGCAATTAAGCCCCGTCAGTCAAATTCAAGGAATTACATTAAGATTAATTAAACTTCCTGGTGATTGGTAATGCCACAGCTGATAAGGGTAGCATGTAATCAAATCTTCCCCTGATGGTAAAAAGAGCATTCTTTAAGGCTAAGAATTCTCCATACTTGTCCATGCACAATCTGTGTTCCCATGCTGCTAAACCAGGAAGAGTAAAAGCTTAAAACTGTGGAATTAGAATCAGATTTACTAGAAACTAGAGTAGCATCTGCATACCTCATAAATAAATATAGGTTTACCTAATTACCCTTAATGACCACATACTGTCCCAACGATACAACTTTTCCAAAATTTATTTAACCAATGCTCTATTTACAGATGTCCAGATTGATTCAAAATTTTCGTTATTATAACCAGTGGTGTAATGATTATCCTTTGACCTCTTTGCACATTTTCTAATTATCTTCTTACAATAAATGCCAAGAAGTTGTAAATTAACCATTTCCTTTAACAAATTTCTATTTGGATTTGTATGTTTTTCTTATTGCTATTTAAGAGCTACATGTATATTAAAGAAATGAAAGCTTGTTGCAAAATGTTTCCCTTGATTTCCATTTGCTTTATGTATGAAGTTTTAAAATTATGTATATTCAGATTTATCAATATTTTCCATAGTTTCCAATTAAAGTAAACAGTGCTATATTAAATCTACCTAAAAAAATTAGATTAAGAAAAATAAATATAGATAGATAATTTAGGAAAACCTTTATGAATATATCTGCATGTAATTTAACTTCCAGCTTATGTAAAGCAAATTTTCAATTATAGAAGTGTTAGGTTTACAGAAAAATCACGTAATAAAATCAGCATACCCATATACCACCCCACCTCCCATTGATGACACATTGCATTAGTGTGGTACTTTTGTGACAATTGATGTAAGAATATCAAAATTGTACTATTAACTATAGTCCATAGTTTACCTTTAGGTATATTTTTGCCATATAACACACTAGTATCACCAGCTTGCAATATTGTGGTACATTTGTTATAATCCATGAAAGACCATTTTTATATTGGTGCTATTAACCATTGTCCTTCATTTAGAATAGGTTCACATGTTATACAGTCCTGAGCTTCATCTTTTAATTTTTATTCTACTAACATATATATGACCTAAAATGTCCTCTTTGAACCACATTCACATATATAATTCAGTGCTTTTAATTACACTCACAATATTGTGCTACCATCATCACCATCCATTTCCAAAAATTTACAATCAACCTATATAGAAATCCAACAGATTGAAGGATCAAAACTATTTGCAGAATGGAATCACCCTTAATCAGGGTTTTACCTGAGCATGTCACCCTTCTGCTTGTTTCAGGTTTGGTAGAGACAATCTGACCAGAGACACTTCTCAGCTGCAAGCCCTACAGGAAAAAGATTTCATGTCAGATAAGGGCAATTAAGCTGGTCTTACTTTGCATCACCACTGCTTTACTCCGCTGCCTTCAGTAAACCTAGCTGTGACATAAAAGACTTTACAGGTCCACTGCAAGTCTTCTGTTCTCTTGTAAAATATCATGAAGATGAGGCCTTCAACTTAAGAAGAAAATGGAAATATGTGCCACCCAGTTTGTATTTCTCATTAATGTATAAACAGAGGTATTTCATAAGGGGACCATGGTTGAACTTTCACTCAAGAGAACGGAAACATTAGTTCAATTTTCAAGAGAATTAGATTTAAAGTGAAAGAGAAATTCTGTTATAAATCACTCAGTAATTTTTTTTGTAAAAGATCAAATTACATCAAACCCATCTTTCCTTAATAAAAATTTCCTATGTTTACAGTCTGCCTTTTGGTGTGCAAACAATCCTGTAATTTTGATAATGAATAAAATGAAAATTTTGATAATGAAGCCCTTCTAGATGGTGTGAAATGATATCTGATAGTGGTTTTAATTTGCATGTCCTTAACAGCTAGTAAAGTTGAGCATCTTTTCATGTGCTTTTTAGCCATTTGTATATCCTCTTTGGAAAAATGTCTATTCAAGTCTTTTGACCATTTTCTAATTGGTTTGTTTGTCCTTTTATTGTTGAGTTGTAGGATCTCATTATATATTCTGGATTTTAAACCCATATTGGACATGTGGTTTCTAAATATGTTCTCTCATTGAGTAGGTTGTCTTTTCACTTTTGTGATAAATTCCTTTCAAGCGCAAAAGTTTTTAATTTTGAGGAGGCCCCATTTATCAATTTTTTCTTTTGTTGCCAATGCTTTGGGTATAAAATCTAAGAAGTTGTTGCCTAACACAGGATCCTGAAGATGCTTCTCTACGTTTTCTCCTAGGAGTTTTATAGCCCTAATTCTTATATTTAGGTCATTGATCCATTTTGAGTTAATTTTTACATATGATGTGAAATAGGGGTTCTCCTTCATTCTTTTGCATATGTATATATAGTTCTCCCAGCACCATTTGGTAAAGAGGCTATTCTTTCTCAATTAAGTGGATGTGACAGCCTTATCAAGTCTCAATTGTCTACAGCTATGAGGGTCTATTTCTAAACTCTCAATTTGATTCCATTGGTCTATATATCTATCCTAGTGCCAATACTAGGCTGTTTTAACCACTATCACTTTATAATAAGCTTTAAAGGAAGGAAGTGTTACTGAGTCCTCCAAATTTGTTCTTCTTTCTCAAGATGTTTTGGCTTTTGGGGGCCCTCACCCTTCCAAAAACACTTGATAACTAGCTTTTCCATTTCTACAAAGTAGGCTATTGTCATTTTGATTGGGATTGAAATTCTGTAAATCTTTTAGGGTAGAACTGACATTTAATGATATTTAGTCTTCCGACAATGGACATGGAATGTTCTTCCATCTATTTAGATCTTCTTAGGTTTATTTTGACAAAGTTTTGTGTTTTCCTGTATATAAGTCCTTTACATTCCTGGTTAAATTTATTCCCAGATATTTGCTTCTTTTAGTTGCTTATAGTAAATGAAATCGTTTCTTGAGTTCCTCCTCAGATTGCTCATTACCAGTGTATAAAAGCACCACTGATTTTTACATGTTGATCATGTCCCTGCCACTTTGCTGAATTCATTTGTTAACTCTAGCAGCTTTGTTGTTGATTTTTAGGACTTTCTATATATGGGATCGTGTCATCTACAAATAGTCAGTGTTTCTTCTTCTTCCTTCCAGTTTGGATGTCTTTTATTTCTTTTTCCTGCCTATCTGCTCTGGCTGGAACTTCCAGCACAATGTTAAATAACAGTGGTGATAGTGGGCATCTTTGTCTTGTTCCAGATCTTAAAAGAAAAGCTTTTGGTCTTTCACCATTGAGTATGATATTAGCTGGGAGGTTTTCATATATGTCCTTTATCACATTGAGGACACTTCCTTCTATTCCTAGTTTTTGAAGTGATTTTACTTCAAAAAGTAAAAGTATGCTGGATTTTGTCAAATGTCTTTTCTGTGTCAGTTGAAATGATCATATGTTTTCTCCCCCTTCATTTTGTTAATGTGCTGATTACATTTTTAAATTTTTTATGTTGGACTACCCTTGCATATGTGGGATAAAACCCACTGATCATGGTTTATAATTCTTTTAATGTGCTGTTGGATTTGATTTGCAAGTATTATGTTGAGGAATTTTGCATTTATATTCTTAAGAGAAATTGGTCTGTAATTTTCTTTTCCTAGAAAATATTTTTCTGGCTTTGGATTAGAGTGATGTTAGTCTCATGGAATGAGTTAGGTAGAATTCCCTCCTCTTCAATTTGTGGAAGTTTGAGCAGGGTTCATATTAATTCTTGGAATGATAGGTACGAGTCACATGTGATGCCAGCTGTTCTAGGCTTTTTTCTTTTGGGAGATTTTTCATGAGTGATTCAACCTCTTTGATTGTACTGCTAAGATCTTCTATTTCTTTTATATATAGTGTATGTGAGCTTCTAAGAATTTGCCCATTTCATCTAGGTTGTCTAATTTGTTTGCATAGTATCCTTTTATAATCCTTGCTTTCTGTGGGGTCAGTAGTAATGTTCCCCCTCTCATTACTGATTTTATTTGCATCTTCTCTCTTTTCTTTTCTTCATCATTCTAGCTAAGTGTTGGTCAATTTTATGAATCTTTTCAAAGAACCAACTTTTGGTTATATTAATGATTTCTTTTTTTAATTCTCAATTTCATTTATTTCTGTTCTTATATATGTTATTACTTTCTTTCTGTTTGCTTTAGGATTAGTTCATCCAAGTATGCAACTAGGTCTTTATTTTTAGCACTTTCTTCTTTTTTAATGTAGGTGATTAAGGCTATAAATTTCCTTCTCAGCACTGCCTTCGCTGTATAAATTTTGATATCTTGTGCTCTCTTTTTTATTGATCTCAAAATATTTACTGATTTCCCTTGCAATCTCTTCTTTGACCCACTGATTATTTAAGAGTATTATTTAACTTCCATATGTTTATAGATTTTCTAGTTCTTTGCTTGTTATTTATTTCCAGTATCATTCCATTATGGCCAGAGATGATGTTTTGCATAATTTCAATCTTTTTTAATTTATTGAGACTAGTTTTGTGATACAATGTGTGGTCTATCCTGGACAATAATTTATGTGCCCTGAGAAGAATATATATCCTGCTGTTTGGGCATGCAGTGTTCTGTAAATGTCTGTTAGGTCTAGCTTATTTATCCTATTTTTCAACTTCCTTTTTTCCTTGTTGATCTTCTGTCTAGATGTTCTATTTACTGATGAGGATGGTGTTTTGAAGTCTCCAAATATTTTTGTAAAGGTGACTATTTCTCCCTTCAGATTTGCCAGTATTTGCCTCATGCATTTTGGGGTATCTTTGTTAGGTGTGTAAATATTTATGATTGTTATTTCTCATGGTGGAGTTCCCCTTTTATTAATATATAGTGTCCTTTTTTTGTCTCTTAAAGCAGCTTTTGACTTAAAGTCTATTTTATCCAATATTAGTATAACAATACAAGCTCTTTTTTTGTTACTTTTTGCATGAAATATCTTTTGCCATCCTTCCACTTTCAAGTTATTTGTGTCTTTGGGGCTAAGGTGAGTCTCTTGTAAACAATAGATCTTTGGATCATGGTTTTTTTTTTAATCCATTCTGCCAGTCTATATATTTTGATTGGGGAGGTTAATCCATTAACATTCTGTTAGTACTGTAAAGGCAATAATTACTTCAGCTATTTTGTTGTTTAGTTTTATATGTTATATCTGGGTTTTTTGTTTCCTCTCTTTCCTTTATTGCAACCTCCTTTTCTGTATTGTTGATCTTTTGTAATGTATCTCATACTTGTTTCTGTATTTTTTCTAATACCTTCTTTGTGCTTACCTGGGGTTTATGTTATGCAATCTACATCTGCAATCTACTAATTTGAAAAGATACCAATTTAGCTTCAATAACATTCACACTATCTTCTCCCATATCTCTGTTTCCCCTTTTTAGTTGTTTTTATCCCAGTTTACCTCCCTATATTTCATCTCCATTATCAGAAAATATGCCTTTTTCATGTTTATGTGTATTCTGACACTTATAGTAATTAAAGAGTAGAGTTGAAGATACAGTACTCTTGGGTTTTGCATTTAGCCTTTCAGATTATCAGTAAATGATAATCTTCATTTCTTCACACTACTCCAATCCACCCTCTCCTGCATTTTCCTTTCAGCTTTCCAAGCTCCCTTCAGTAATTCTTATAGGGCAGGGCTTTTGTTGATGAACTATCTCCATTTCTGTTTATCTATGAATATTTTTAATTTTCCCTCATTTTTGAAGGATGATGAAGTTTTGCTGGATGATGAATTTTAGGTTGACAATTTTTCTCTTTCAATACTTTAAAAATACAGCACTGCCTCCTTACCTCCATGTTTCTGAGGAGAAATTAGAACTTGATCTTATTGAGGATACTTTCTGTGTCGTGAATCATTTTTCTCTTGCTGCTTTCAATATTCTCTCTTTATCTTTGGCATTTGACATTCTGATTAGTATGTGATTCAGAGTAGATCTATTACAATTTATTCTGTCTGGAGTACATTGTACTTCTTGGACAAGTATATTTATGTCTATCATAAGAGTTGGGAATTATTTGGACATTATTTCCTCAAATATTCTATCTGCCCATTTTCCCTTACCCTCTCCTTCTTGGACACCCATAATGCATATATTTGTGCACTTATTCCTGTCACTCAAACCCCAGAGACAGAGCTCAATTTTTTTTCTATTTTTTTTTTTTTATCTATCTCTTCTTCTGACTGTGTGATTTCAATTTCCCTGTTTCCAAATTTGCTGATTCTTTCTTCTGTCTGTTCAAATTTGTTGTGGTGTGACTCTAGGGTATTTTTCATTTCTATGTTATACCTATTACCCCCATAATTTGTTATGTTTCTTATTATACTTTCAAATTCTTGTTTATGCTCACACATTGTCTTCTTAATATGTCTTAGCTCTATAGCCATATTTTCCTTCTTGTCCTTGAATTGATTTAGGAGATTTGTTTGACATTCTTTGATTAGCTGTTCAAAATTCTGTGTCTCCTCTGAGGCTTTAATTTGTTCCCTTGACTGAGTCATATCTTCTTGTTTCTCAGTATGGTTTGTAACTTTTTGCTGATCTCTGAGCATTTAATTATCTTGATGAGTTAACTCTGAACTTCAGTTTCTCCCTCTTTAGTAAGGTTTTCTTGTTGATTGGCTCTGTGTTAAAGCTCTTCTTTGACACCTGGCACAACTTATTATGAACATTTAGAGTATCCCCTGTTCAACTGTTCAGATTTTCTCTGCTTTTCTTCATCTAATTCTTTCCCTAGATATGCAGTACAATTTTTAAGATTGTACTTTTTATGCAATTATTTCATCTCCAGGAGAAAGCTTTCTTTCCACTGTTCCTTCTCTAAGAATTTTTATCTGTTCTGTTTTGTGTATGTGTGCAGAATTTTCTTCCCAGCTCCTATGATTTGTTTAAATCTTTCCCTTTCTTGGTGCCCTCTTTTCCTTATACTTTCTCGTCCTTGGACCCATCCTGTCCTACAAGCAGTTCCATTTTTTCTCCCTTTTTCCTTTTCTGTGAGATTTCTGCCTCCAGTTTCTTCCTTGTTAGGTAATGGAGGTAAAGAAGAGTTTTGTGGAATAGAGGACATCCCCTAGGGCATCTCTTAGTACTACCATGCCCTGTGATTAAAATCAATGGAAAACTGCAACAATCATTGGTAGGACTACCAATGGCCCAGAAACTTCAGGAATGAAGGTTTGGGTCACCCCACCAGGAAAAGGACCACAGCCATCTGAGGTTTGCTGAGGGTAAAGGGAACACAAAATAAGTAGTTGAAGAAGGTAGTGGTAGGTATGAACTATGACCATGTGACCAGTTACAGAAATGAAGACTGTCATGGTATGAATACTTCTTCCTTGTCTTTTATCAGTCTGTTTGTATTTGAACATAAAGTGAATATCTTTGTTTCCTTCTCTATCTTATCCCCTTATCATATGACATAAGTTGTATTGCTCACATCATAGTCTTTAAGCTACAGGATATCAAATTTAAGAGTGAATATTACCCAAGGACTTGCACCCTATTCTGGTATAGTGTGTTTCCAGTTGTACACAGTGTTTTTGTTAGGCAAAGAATGAGTCTGTTATTGTTTTTTATTTAGAGTTTAAGTATGGTTTCAGGTGATATGTACAACTACCAACTTGACAAGGGATGGGCTTTGATGATTTGGTGTATGCATCAACTTGGCCAGTTAATGGTACCCAATTGTCTGGTCAAGTAAGCCCTGGCATAACCATTACTACGAGGACCTTTCATGAACTGAAATCATCAGTAAGTCGATTGTATCTATGACTGATTACATCTACAACCAGCTAAGAAAAGTGCCTTCTGCAATGAGAGGCATTTAATCCAATCATTTGAAGGCTTTAAAGGAGAAGTCAAAACAGAGACTCTTTCTTCACTTCAGCCACCATCCTCTCCTGGGGAATTCATTGAAGACATATATCTGAGTTGCCAACTTGCAACTTGCCCTACAGAATTTGAAGTGGTGCATCCTCACAGTTGCATTAGACACTTCTATAAAATCTCATATTTACAGATACCTCCTGTTGGTTCTGTTTACCTAGAGAACCCTGACTAATAAACATAGAAGCACATAATTCACAAGAGAAATAAAATTGGCTACTGTATTAGTTAGGGTTCTCTAGAGAAACAGAATCAACAGGGAACATTCACAAATATAAAATTTATAAAAGTGTCTCATGTGACTGTGGGAATGTGGGGTCCAAAATCTGCAGAAAGAGAGCCTGTCTCTTCTGAATCCTCCTTAAAAGGCTTCCAGTGATTAGCTTGAGCATCATTCATTGTAGAAGACACTCTCCTTGGTGGATTACAAATGGAATCAGCTGTGGATGCAGCTGATGTGATCATGATCTAATTCTATGAAATGTCCTCATTCCAACAGACAGGCCAGCACGTGCCCAACCAGACGAACAGGTACCACCACTTGGCCAAATTGACCCATGAAGCTGACCATGACAGTCCACCCTTTGTCAACTTGGCAGCTATATATATCACCTTAAACCATAACTAATTTCTAAATAAAAAACATTGAAACACACTTTTTTTTCCTTTCACCTAACAATACTCAATGGTTCTGCATATAACTGGAAACACAGTAACTCTTTCCAGAATAGGGTGCAAGTCCTTGGGTAATATTTATTCTTAAACTTGATATCTTACAACTTAAATAGTATAAGAGGAACAAAACAGCATCACAGTCCTCATTTCTGTAACTGATCATGTGGTTGAAGTTCATATTTATCACTACCTTCTTCCACTACCCATTCCATGTTCCCTTTACCCTCAGCAAGCACTTCAGCTGGCCATGGTTCTTTGCCTGGTGGAGTGACCCAAACCTTCATTCCTGAAGTTTCAGAGTCATTGGTAGTCCTGCCTGGATTGGGTTGCTGAAGTTTTCCATTGATTTTAATCACAGGGCATGGTAGTACTAAAAGACACCCTAGGGAATCTCCTATATTCCAAGAAAACTCTTCTTTACCTCCATTATGTAGTTGCAGTCCTACTTCCCCCTGATAGTCAGGGTCAATTACCCCAGCCAAAATAATGTAATCCCTTTCTTGGCTTGTTGATCCAGTGGCATAAAGTAGCCCAAAGTGTCTGGGTGACAGTCTTAGATTCCAGTTCAGTAGAATCATTGTTGTTTCTCCTGGCGGAAGCACTCCCCATTTTGAAACTAAAACCTGTAGACCATCAGAGCTCAGGGTCACAGGGACAGGAAGCAAAAATTTTCCTAGTGGATCACTAGGGGTAATAGTGAGTGGTACCACTCCCATTTCCACCCCTTGGTTCCTGGACCCATCGATCCTGGCTATGGGAGAAACAGCACCATATAGCAGACACTGATTCAGAGCATACACAGCTTCCTGGAGAACATTACCCCAGCCTTTCAAGGTATTGCCACCTAGTTGGCACCGTAATTGAGTTTTCAAAAGGCCATTCCACCATTCTATCAATCTAGCTAATCCTGAATGATGGGGAACATGGTAAGACCAGAGAATTTCATGAGCATGTGCCCATTCCTGCACTTCATTTGCCGACAAGGTTATGACATAGGGCTGGAGAGTTGATATATCCCTGAGGTAGCACAGTGAAAGTATATTGCCGACCTTGCCAGCTGAAAGCAAACTGTTTCTGGTGGTCCTTACTAATAGCTATTGAGAAAGAAGCATTTGCCAGATCAGTAGCTGCATACCAGGTACCAGGGGATGTATTGATTTGCTCAAGCAATGATACGAACAGCTGCAACCAATGGAACAACAGCTGCAATTGGAGTTACCACCTGGCTGAGCTTATGATAATCTATTGTCATCCTCCAAGAACCATCTGTTATCTGCACAGGCCAAATAGGAGAGTTGAATGGGGATGTGGTGGAAATCACCACCCCTGCATCCTTCAAGTCCTTAAGAGTGGCAGTAATCTCTGCAATCCCTCTAGGAATCCAGTATTGCTTCTGATTTACTATTTTGCTTGGTAGGGGCAGTTCTAGTGGCTTCCACTTGGCCTTTCCCACCATAATAGCCCTCACTGCATGAGTTAGAGAGCCAATGTGGGGATTCTGCCAGTTGCTCAGTATGCCTATATCAATTATACATTCTGGAAATGGGGAAATAACTACAGAATGGGTCTGGGGGCCCACTGGACCCACCGTGAGACAGGCTTGAGCTAAAACTCCATTGATCACCTGACCTCCATAAGCCCCCACTCTGACTGGTGTGTACTGGAATTAGTGTCACTTCTGAACCAGTGTCTAATAATCCCTGAAATATCTGATCATTTCCTTTTCCCCAACGCATAGTTACCCTGGTAAAAGGCCACTGGTCTCCTTGGGGAAGGCTTGGAGGAAGATTAACAGTATAAATTTGTGGCAGTGTAACAGGGTTCTCCCCCAAAGGAACCTGGCCTCCTCTTCATTCAAGGGGTTCTGGGTCTGTAAACTGTTTCAAGTCTGGAAATTGATTAAGGGGCTATGGCTCCGTGTTTTTGTAATTCAGGTTAGATTTCTGTTCACTTGACCAAGAACTCTTTTGTTTATACAGCTCAAACAAGAATTTAGTGGACTGCCCTTCTATTGTATTTCTAGGTACGCCATGATTTACTAGCCAATGCCACAAATCTCTGCGAGTCATATAATTTTGACTCCTGCTTTGAGTTTGCTGTCTATTATAATAGCCACATCTATCCTGTCTTTGGTGATTAAGTGCTGCCACCTGGCTTCTGCCAACTCGAGAGCCTGTCATCCCCATTATGTTTAAGGATTCCAGCTCAGTGACAGCAATTCCTACAGTAAAATCTGACCTACAGAGAAGTGCAACCACAGAGCTCTTCAGGGATGATGGTACTAGTTTCACAAACGTATTTTTCACTGTTCTGGTAAAAGGTGCATCCTCTGGACATTCCTGGGGTGTAAGAGCAGGCTTTGTATGATAAATCCACTCTAACATTCCAATCTCTCTAAACCTCTGGATCCCCTCATCTACATTATACCAGGGCAGTTCTGGCATTTCAACCTCAGGCAATGTTGGCCACCTTTTGATTCATGTTTCAACCAACCATCCAAACAAACTGTTAATACCTTTTCTAACCCCTTGAGCTATAACATTAAATACAGAATCTCTGCTTAGTGGGCTCATATCAATAAATTCAGCCTGATCTAGCCTTATATTCCTCCCACCATTATCCCACACTCCTAAAATCCATTGCCACACATATTCCCCTGATTTCTGTCTATATAAATTGGAAAACTCACACAGTTCTTTGGGAGTATAACGTACCTCCTCACATGTGATACTTTGTACCTCACCTTTAGGAGGCTGTTGGGACTTGAGTCTAGTTATAAGTCTGGAAGAAATGAGGGGTGGTGGGGGATGGATCATGAAAAGAATTAGAAATATCTTCCAAGCCATTTGCTTCAGGGCATTCATTCGCAGTTTCATCTGGTGAAACAGGATTAATCACTCTAGGGCTAATCCCTTCAGGAGGAAGTTGGGTGGAAAACTCCTCAAGGCAGGCTGGAGGCAGTTTGTCCTCAGGGCAAACTATTACAGGGTTATCTATTGAAGACTCAGTGTGACCTAGGGTTTCACCCTCACCCCCGACATCATTATCAATCCATATGTCACCATCCCATTTTTCAGGGTCCCACTCCTTTCCAATCAATGCCCTCACTTTAATGGCAGACGTCATGCAACATTGAGATTTCAGTTTACGTTGTAAAGTTGCTTCTCTAACAATAAGATTCTGAGTCTGATTTTCAGAGATCTCAAGTCTATGGCTACAGGAAATAAGATTTTCCTTCAGGATACTCACAGAAACGTCTACATCTGTCAGACAGTGCATAAGCTTCTCGTTCGAAGTCTTAAGCCCATCCCTTTCACTCCTTAATGTAGCCAGTGTATCTAACAACAACCAGCCAACATTTCTATACCTCTTATTTCTGTAAAGGTGTCAAAAACATTATCCCCCAGAGCCTGGCTTCATACAAGCGAAGCATTAGGAGAATCGAATAGTGATATTTTGACTATCTCTTTTGCCAACTCACTCCATGGATTGGGAGTGTCATTCTGATTATGGGAATCAGAGTCCTTAGTGCCTTCGAGTCCAGTCAGAGTAGAAAACCATTCGTAAAAACACTTTTTAAGATTCTGTTTCATAAGAACCACTCCTGGTACCAAGATGTATTAGTTAGGGTTCTCTAGAGAAACAGAATCAACAGGGAACCCTCACAAATATAAAATTTATAAAAGTATCTCACATGACCATGGAAACACAGAGTCCAAAATCTGCAGGAAGAGAGCCTGTCTCTTCTGAATCCTCCTTAAAAGACTTCCAGTGATTAGAATGAGCATCACTCATTGCAGAAAACACTCCCCTTGGTGGATTACAAAAGGAATCAGCTGTGGATGCAGCTGACGTGATCATGATCTAATTCTATGAAATGTCCTCATTGCAACAGACAGGTCAGAACTTGCCCAAGAAACAAACAGGTACCACCACTTGGCCAAATTGACACAAGAAACTGACCATGACAGCTACCAAGTACACTTTTAAGTTCAAACTCTTTAGACATTAAAAAGGTAAAAGAAAATGAGATAACTTTTTCACCAATCATATTAATGAATATTTAGACAGATTATAATATATAGTGATGATGAGAACCTTTGGAAACAGACTACACCTTTGGCTCCATTGATGAGTCTAAATTATACTAGCTTCCTAGAAAGAGCTTTAGCAACGTACTAAATGAGCCTTTAAAATGGTCACTTCTTTTTACCATATGCAGGTGAATATTTATGTATTGGGATATTGGTCAAAGTATGAGTAATAACACATTTACTAACAAAAATTGAATTATTCTACCTATGTACAAGCATACACACACAGACTAGGATGGAATGCATAAAATATTTATGGTATTTATTACTGGTAGTGATATTTTGGGTAATTGTACTTTTCTTCCTTTTGCTTCTCCAAATTTTCTAATTTCTCTGATACTATATTATGTAATATTGTATTTTTTATGTTTTTCTCTGTTCTCTAAAGTTTCTCTAATTATTTTTTATAGGTAGGAAAAAATTGTGATTTTTTACAGAGGAAACAGTACTTAAAATACAGAAGTATAGGAAATGTTTAAATGCACCTGGATTTTTAAGTATTGAAAATGTTTTATAAAAACTAACTTTGGCTGATACTGATATTCAACAGAAGACAATAAAATACTGCCATATTAAATCTGAATTGTTCCGTAAGAGAAAATGCTGGGCTATTTGGCAAATCTTCATTCCAGAAGTGAGTCAGTCAATTTCATATTATCTCTGAGTCTTTATTGTTTTATTTCCCACCCATAGACTCAATCCCTGGTTGATAAACTACAATGTTTCTTCCAGTCCCTCTATTATTTTCTGTCTGGGGTACACAGGCAGTTCAGCTTGTTCTGGGCCTTAAGATGGCTGTGTTTATTCAGGAATTCCTGAATAATCCAAAGTGCTCTAGGGAGGTACTAGTTTATTACAACTTTTGTCCTCACATGCACAATCCTGGAGACTTGCACAATCATCCCCCTGGGAATTGCCAGTGGTTTTAAAAAAAAACACAAAATTAATTTCATGAGCTTCAAATGGATCCTGATCCTAAGAGTGAAAATCACTAGACCAAAAGATATGGAGGATCTCGCTGACAACAATCACAATAACAGTAATAAATGCTCACAGTCAGTTGTGCAGAGATGGAGCTAAGGGCCAATTTGCACAGAATGTATTCATCAATATTGGTTCCCTTGTGCAAAGTTTCTGGAAGTAATAATCTAAAAAAAAACTGGTGTTAGGTAGTATGTAGAACTTATGTTAAATACCATTTAATACCTGACTGAGTCAGCTATTCTATTTCAATCCTTTTTTATTCTATTTCAATCCTTCCAATCATGATAAACAAAAAGCCACTACTGTCAATTCCTACTAGAGAAACTTTAAAAAAAATTTTTTTTTTTTTACATGGGCAGGCACCTGGAATTGAACCCAGGTCCTCTGGCATGGCAGGCAAGCATTCTTGCCTGCTGAGCCACCATGGGCCACCCTTAAAAATTTTGTATACTTTTTTAATTGATAAAAAACGTAAGGAAAAAAATACTCTGAGGTAAGTGCAAGTATATTCCCATTCTAAAGATTAAGAAATTGACTTAGAGAGAAATTAAGTAACTTATTTTAGGTCACACTGCTAGTAAGTGACAGAGTCAGGATTTTAACCCATGTAAACTAATTTATACTGTTAACTACTATGTTATGATTCAAAGTGTTCAAAAGGCTATATGATGAAAAGTAAAGCTCCTTTGTACTCTATCCCCACCTGTACGCTTATTATCTTCTCCTAGATGACAAACCACAGTCACCAGTTTCTTGTAAACCCTTCCAGTTATTCTAGACATATAATAAACTAATATAAAAACCACTGTGTGCATTATAAATGAAAACTTTTTCCAGAGTTTTGACAGCTCTGTTATATTCTATTGTAGTGATGCACCCTAACTTATCAACCCTTATTGAACATTTATTTATTTCTATGTCAAACAGTGTTTCAATAAATAATCTTTTACATATGCCACAGTCATAAACATAATTGTAGAATCATTCCTAGAAGTATAACTGTTAGGTAAAAGGATATGGGCAATATTTATATTTATATTAATAGAATGAGAGTATGCCTCAGAAATAGAATTTTTAATAAGCCACAATATCCAGCTAGGTGTTAGTAGCTTTCCTTTCATTTCCATTGTTTTTATTTTTAGGTAAGGTTACCAAACATTTATGCCAAGTGACTCTACCTTCCTATTTATAAAAACAACATAAACTTTTATTTTAGTGAAAACCTGAGTCAATTTTTAAAATATTCATTGTGTGAATATTAAAGGTGGTACTTAAGTGGGTAAAATGTGGGAAATACTTTTACTGAACACCAATAGCTTCCTTGGACTCCCTGAAACAGAAGGAAAAGAAAGAGGAGTGGGAGCTATAATCACTTTTAAATGCCTCCAGATTCTCTTTTGTAGTTTTTAAATATTTTCTTTTTACAAGAAACAGGTGCCTTCACTCTAGAGGAGTACCACCTGGGTCACAGTCATTCTTGACAACTAGTTTGACAACTTGAGCCTTACTCAAAATGGCTAAAACTCAGATGTTTCTACCTGGTGATTTCATCTCACTCATAGATTATACTGACCTCTTATTTTAATTCATGCCAACCCTTTTCTGTTCTTCCCCACAAAGCTCGATAAATGTTGACTACCCAATATGTTTCTTCAAGCTTTCTGCAACTGACTATATGAATGAATTCTACCCATACATATGTTTCACAGGTATTTATTGGCATTGCTGGGCCTACAATTTGGCTGTCACTCTCAGTTTTGCAGAACATTCTCGAATTCAACTGCATTGCCATTATCTAATATATCTTTAGTGTGTCTAAGATACGCTTAGCATACAATATATTCCCTGTCCCACATAGCTATTCTGAATAATCTTGCCACAAAAATAAATCAGCCACTTTGGATGTGGTCTAGCCCTGTTGCACCCAAAAGTACTTCAGAATCCACTGAAGTCCTAGGTAAGAAATTTAGTCAAAGGAAAATTAAAGCGCATGTGTATACAGTTTACTTTCCATGATTCTTTTGTACATACGGCCTTTAGTAATTTCAAGAATGCTCAACTGTAAATTGTAACTCACTTTGGACTTTGAATTTGTTTCAGAATTATATTCTTGATTCTGTATTATTATATCATATATTACCATATTAAATTATTAGCCAAATATAATGTCCAAATTCATTTGCAGAATCTTCTGATTTGCAGAAGATTTGTCTGCATTTGCAGAATTTGTCTGCAAGACTACTTTTTCAGATCCCAGGTTGAAAACATTTATTTATACAAACCATGCACTGTCAATTTATGGCTATACTCCTGGCGAGTGTTTTTTGTTCTTTTTTTGTTTCCATTAGGATTAAAGTTTAAAAATTGGGGGAATCCAAGGAAGTGACACTGCTAATTGTTATTTTCAAAAAACAAGTTATTATTTTTCAAAACCATCTCTATTTTAATTCAAACTTTAGATTGACTATATTACTTTTTTTCTTTTTACCATTGGATAAAAATGTAGTATTGATAGAACCAAATTCATGGTCTAAAATCCACCCCCAAAAAAATAAACTACAAACTCTCCAGACAAAGATTTTCTTAAAATTATCACATAATTTTATTTCAGTGTGTCATGCCAGGTTTCGATTTTATCCCAAATATTTCCTGATACAATTTAAGCGTATCACATTTTTCTTTTCAATCACTCTACAAATAAATAGAACTGTTCTTTTATCAATTCTTCAAATCCCTTTTAATATTATTTAAAATATTTGCTACAAATTGGCTCTCTTTTCCTAGCTATATACCACATAGCTCTTGGTAGACTTATTGTCCATAGTGTGTCAGTAATTTGCCTTGCTCCTAACAATGAGTGCTTAATTGAAGGAATTAATGAAGATCAAATCCCTCCCATCGTACTTCAGAGGATGGGTCCAGACTGGCTGAGTCCCTTATTTTGTAATAGTCCTTGTGGCCGGTACTTACTGAGTGCCTGCTATGTATCAGGCACTGCTGTAAACACGGAAACACACACTATTTCCTGTAAATGTTGCAACAATCCTGTGATATAGATACTATTACAGATAAGGAAACTGAAGATTAGAAAAGTGAAACATTTACCCAATAATGTATAACTCATATGAAGCAGAACTGGGACCCAAACCAGGACTGACAGGCCAAACCCTTAAATGCAATGCTCTTCTTTTGCTAAACTGATGAAGTCAGATCCGATTGATGTATATTTGGTCTCAAAGGAGATGGAAAAAAAAATCTATTCCAAGGTCACACATTGCAAATATTAATATTAATCAGTCAGTAAACTACAGGTGGACATTAATGATTTAAAAGGAGATAATTGCTTTTGATGAACAATTTACTCCTTATCATTGGAAATTACTAAAATATATCTTACAAACAACTGGTTAGTTTCTGCCACTATTATCCTAACTTAATTTGTTCTTCATTCAGTTCCATTGCTTGCTGATTCCATTTTCAATTTGTGCTTCATTGTGATCTCTGTAGTCTTTGCCGTTTTTTACTCTTAAATCTTCATCAGGAATTCATAGTGCAGCAATGCAGAACTTCATTTCAAATGCAGATAGATTATCATTTGTATTATGATTGTGTGTCTGCCTTTCTCTATAGGTACATCCATATTAATTGTAGACAAAATTCTTTTAAAAAGCATAAAATTGGTTAATCCAATTTGTAGGTTAATCCTCTACAATTTAGGTAAAATTTTATATTTATAGAATATCTTAATAGTTTTGAGTGGCTTCTTAAAACAAGATACTAAAGCATAGAATGATTTTTCTTTTCTTTTCTTTTCTTTTTGGCAAGGGCACCTGGAGTTAAAGGGTAGTGTTGGCACTGAAACTCCGGGCTATTCAATTGCAACTCCCCCATCTGTTTCCTAATACACCGAAGAACAGGGACAACCAAAGGTTTAAATAAACAAGAAAGCCAGATATTCATTAATTGAGCTAAATTCCTCACTTATCTTTCCTCTGAATATAGCATGTTATCACTACTGTCTTGTACTATTAGACATATAAAAATATATACAGCTAAAAATACAACTGCATTAATTTTAGAAAATACCTAGAAGTGAAACGTATAGTGGAAAAATATGATGCTACAATAATATGTTGGTTTAGATAGCTTTTTTCAAATGCAGCTTAATATTTGGTTTGTGATGTGAAAAAGGAACATAATAAAGATTGCCAGATTTTGTTTTCAAATTCCTTATATAGTGGTCATTAAAAGGAAAATATATTGGCATAATTGATTTATTAGTTTGTTCAATTAAATGTTAACATTACACTATCAAAGAGCTCATATAAAAACTTAGATTTCCAGCACCGTTTCAATCATAAAGTCTGCTTACAGTGGGCAC
>PVIY010009841.1:0-70889 GCA_004026745.1 Myrmecophaga tridactyla | reverse complement strand
GGAAAAGGGATTAAATACTAAAGGTCAGGTACACCTGGTGGATTCAGTGTCCTGGTAAAATATTCAGTTCAAGATCCAAGGCCTCTTTCTGGATTCTTTTTCCATCCATATTGTGCCAACCCTATTTATGACCATGTCTGAGAGGCTTTTTTAAAAGGCTGATTGTAAGTCAGCCCTCTTGGATATTAAATAGCTGTTGATTCCATCTCTGTTTGGTGCTCTGTTTTCCATTTATGTATGTGTGCATGTATATATGCAAGCGTGTATGGACTGATTCTTCCATTAGCCTATCATTTTGTCCCCTCCTTTGTCTTGCCTTCCCTGATGGTGCACATGAGGGAGTTTTGCTCTTGCACAGTTAAATAAAACTATTCTAGCCCCTCATTTCAAATTCTGCGCTGACCTTGTTCTGACTTGCTAACGTATGCTCGGTACATTGTTTTTCAGAAATCACTTGAAAATGTGAGAACACATTTCATTCAGTGCAGTTTTACATAGCTTCTTACCATTTAAAATAACTCTTCTAATAACTCTAAGTACACACCCAATAGGATATCCTTGAGCTGCTGATTGATAACACTTATCAAATTCATCCATGAGAATCATCTTTGCCCTTTTATGTCTTTTTAAAGCATGATTGCAGAAAAATAGATAATATTCTGGACTTTACCTTTTGTTGCAGTAACTTAGGTGGGCATTTTGTTTGTGTGTGTGTGTGTGTGTGTACAGGTGGAAGAGCTCTGAATATATCACAGTGAAGGAAAATGTCAAGATGGGTATAGCAGACATTTCCCAAGATGGATACCATCAAGCCCTCCCATCTCTGTGCATACATGCCACTTCTCATATGAGTGGTGGAGAATATTTTTCTTTGTCTTGAATCTGGTCTGTTTTTTTTTCATTTGTTATGATGAATAGACTGTGGCAGAAGTGATGTCCTGGTGCTTCCAAAACCAGGCCTTAAAAGGTCAGTAGCTTCCTTTCTTCTTAATGGGAAGCCAACTGTCATGTGTTAAGAAATTCACCTTAACTTAGCTGATGATGAGATCCCGCATAGAGAGAGAGAGACCACAGAGAAGACATTGAGGTGCTGGACATGTAGTGAAATATTTTTGGACTCCCAGTCAGTAGTTGAATGCAGCTGAGCAAATAACCCCAGACAATGCATATGGACCGGAAGAAACACCTAGCAGAGTCCTACATGAATTCCAAACCACAGAGTCATAGGAAATACTCATTGTTGCTTTAAGAAGTTGTGTTTAGGGGCTCTTTGTTGTACAGTAATAGTTACATGAAACAGATGCTATTGACTCAGATTGAATTAATTCTTGGTTAGTCAAAGATAGATTACAGAAGCAAAACAATGCTTAGCCTATATTTTCCTTTGTCTAAGTTATCACTTCATCAAAAGTAATAACACTTCTCCGACAAATTAAGGCTATTGGTATTCTATTTCACTGGGCCAACAAAAGTTGGGAGATCCCTAGAATTTCTTTGGGGAGCACACATTTCTAATACAATCTCACACTATAAAGGGATGATGTGTAACATGGAAACTCAAACTCAGCGTAGGCCCAACAGCTTTTCTCCATATTGTGCATGGCGTCAGCTTTAAAACCAATTGTGTCTAATGAAATACCTTGTGTGAAATATTATATAAGGAAAAAAAGAGTCATTTAAAGGATCTGTTACCATTCTACATATTAGTTATGCTAAACTGCTTCATTTAAGTGAAAAAATAATACTATTTATATTGTTAACAAAGTAAAAAGAAATCTAAGAATGTGTATGGAATATCAGTATGCTAAAAACTATGAAATACTGATGAAAGAAATCAAGAACACTTAAATAAATGGAAAGATATCCTATGCTTATAGATTCAAAGTCTCAATATTGTTAAGATGTCAATTCTCTCCAAATTGATTCTATGAATTAATGCAATCCAAGCAAAATCCCTGCAGATTGTTTTTCATAGAAATCAAACAGCTGATGCTATTCCAATTTATTTGGAAAGGCAAAGGATATAGATTAGCCAAAACAATTTTGAAAAAAGTAGAACTAAATTGACAGAGTCAGACTACCTCGTTTCAACCTAACCTTGAAATTATACTAATGGAGACAGTGTGATATTGATTTAAGGCTGGACAAAGAGAACAATGAAACAGAATAGAGAATCTAGAAATATATCCACATATACATGGTCAATTAATTTCACAAAAGTGACAATGGTGTGACAATCTAAAAATGATGCAGGAAGAAATGACTATCTTATATAAATAAAACACATGCATACACACCACAGACACAAACATATTGAACAATACACAAATATTAACTCAAAAAGAATCATAGAACTAAATGTAAAACCTAAATTTATAAAACTTCCAGAAAAAAAGACATAGACAAAATCCTTGTGATCTTGGCTTAAGCAAAGATTTCTTAGCTACATATCAAAAACACAAGCAATAAAAGAAAATATTGATAAATTGGACTTGAATAAAACTTTACAATTCTGCTCTTCAAAAGTCATTATAAAGAGAATGAAAGCACAGACCACACACTGGTAGAAAATCTTTGCAAAGCACATTTCTAATGTCCAGTATATGATACATTCTCAAAACTTAATAATAAAACAATTTTTTAAATGGGAAAAAATTTGAATAGACACTTTACCAAAGCAGATATGTCTACCAGTGCAAATAACCACATGAAAAGAGGCTCAGCATCATTGATCACTAAGGAAATGCAGATCAAAAACCACAAAGAGATACCACTAGTCACATATTAGAATTTCAATAAAACAAGCAAAAACGTAAAAACAAAACAAAAACAAGTAAGCAGAAAGACTGACAATACTAAATCTGACAAGCATGAGGAGCGAGTGGAACTCTCTCACACTGCTGGTGAAAATGCAAAATGATACAGCCACTTTGAAAGAGTTTGGCTATTCTTAGTAAGTTAAACATACACTGTCCACATGACCCAGGAATCCCACCTGTAGGATTTTGCCCAAGTGGAATGAAAACTTCTGTTCACACTGCAACCTTTACATGAATGTTTATAGAATATTTATTCATAGTTGCCCCAAACTGAAACAACCTCAGATAGTAAATGACCCTCAACTAGTGAATGGATAACTCTATTGCATCCATGTAATCGAAAGCTACACAGCAATAGAAAGGAACAAACTATTGATACATTGAAAAACATGATGATTCCAAAGTCCATTATGCTAAGTGAAAAAGGACAAATTCAAAAGTTTACATACAAAATAATTCCTTTTATATTGCATTCTAGAACAGGGAAACTATAGGGACAGAAAAGAGACTGTGATTGCCAGGGTATAGGGCAAATGGAAGGGGCTGACCAGGAGGGGCACGAGGAATTTTGGGGCGTGAAGGAGCTATATACTTATCAAAATTCATAGACCTGTTCACTAAGAAGGGGGAATGTAAATTATACCTCAATAATTTAAAATTTGATATTAAATCTAACATATTATTTCATGCATCTCTCCTGCCAATAAATTAAATATAAAATTGTAGCCTAGAGCCTGACCAGAGAAATTTACAAAGAATGTAACTTTCATTCATAAATCAAAGAGATTCAAAAAATCCAACCAACCAATGAAGGAATTAGTTGCAACTGATGGGAGTGTAGAATTCTAAGTTTGTAACTTCTCTAGGACAGTGCCAAAAATTCCCCTGATGAATTTTCAGTATACCTGCTGGGGAGCCAGTTTCCCCACTTTGGTTTGTCTTTCAGTGTATTATTTTAGCTCATCTGGTTTTCATTAAATCCCCAAAAATCCTGTTTTGATAAAGACTCCCTTTCTCAACTCTTAGATATGGCTTTTGAAGCATCATTATTATCAAGGGAAATGGAGCTTTGAATGGGGGACCAGTGAACTTACCTTAGCAATCAAGCTACAGGCTGAATAAGAGGATCAAATTACTTTTAACATTTTATAAGGAAGTTCAAGCATGAAATATCTAAGAGTTTCTTTACAAGTGGTGGCTATAATTCTGGAATCTTCTAAATTCTTGTATACACTGTTCTATTTACACGATTTTAAAGATATTTTGCCTTTTAAAATTTCAATGTTACATTTAAAAAACAAACCACTGAAAGAGGAAAACAAATAAACCTACGAATTATATAAGAAAGTTGCCAATCAGTCAAAATCCATCTTCCACCATTACCAATTAGTTCACACTACCATCAACTTTGGCCAAGACTACTGTTAGAGCAGTTTTGGAAAATGTATTTATATTTACTTGGAAGTATAACACACCCAGATGCTAAAAAGAATAAGTTCAAATAGTACTAATATACACTCAAATAATAGTAAATAACCCTCTTATTCCAAAGCCCCAGTGTCCCTCCCCACAAGCAAAGCTTTTGCACAACTCCTTATTTATTTACTCACTTATTTATTTGTATGCTATATGCCCTGGGTCACATTTCATTCTTTTTCCATGGAGTATCTTGTTATTACAGCATTGTTGTAATATTGTTGAATTTTTGTTTGTTTTTTCTTTCTTTGCTGGTTTTTTTGTTGTTTTGGGGAAGTCTATGGGCTGGGAATTGAAGCCGGGTGTCCCACATGGCAAGTGAGAATTCTCCCACTGAACTACCCTTGCATCCCCCTGCACAACTTTCAGAAAGTTTTAGAGCTTGTGAGAATCATGGCAGCATGAGGGGTAAGAGAGCAACCTCTCAAGATAGATCACTGAATTTGAACCCAACTCTTACACTTATTACCTGGGTAACATTAAACAATTTATTTAACTTACATATGTTGTTTCCTTCATCTACAAAATGGGATTAATAATATCTGACTCATATGGTTGTAAGTATTAAATATGTTAATAAATGTAAAGCACTTAGTGCCTAGCACAGAGTAAGTGCCGTGTATTTCTGTTATACTTTTATATACATAGAGGGATGCCAAGTATACACATTGTTCAAGAAATGGACATATATAATTTTTTAATCAAACAAATAAATACTTTTTAAGTCTTTCTATGTAACATTTATACAGCCACGTGATCCACACAAGCTTTCAGAAATTCTGTAAAAATAACAACATAAAGAAAACCCAATCAGAAAACGTCCACATAGAGATACACTTAAGTAAACTCTTTTTATAATGAAATTTCCAAGGAGACATTAAAGTTTAGATATTAAATAATTCACATAAGTAAATTAATGCTCTAATGTGTGGAGACTAAAGGAATGAAACTCTCAATCGAATTCTCTTATCCTTGTGATTTAGTACAAAGAAATTAAAGACCCAAATTCACCTTCTCCATATTCTTATTCTATTCCGTCTTAACTAGGGAGTTTCTTGGTTACTGGATAGACTCAGTTTTTTGAGCAACCACCATTCGCAGTGGTGACAATTTCATGGTTTTATAGCTTCGATCAATTCTGACTGGTTGTCCAGAATCAAATAGATGGGTTTCATATTAAATTCAAGTTAGAGAACCCTCCTTTCAAGAGTTTAATTACCTTTACTTAATATTCTTGGGAGAAATGCTGCATATACAAACTCTCTTCTTTCAAGAAGAGGCCTTTGGGACACTGCCTTTTGCAGAATGCCAATGTGCCAGCCATTTACCCAAAGTTTTATTTCAGATAATTTAATTTCTTTTATAGCATATATCAAACCACTTAATCCATTAAATTTATCTAATTTCCATTTATCATCCAGCCTTATGTTTCTGTATAGAGAAGCTTTTCTAAAAGATTGCTTTCAAGCTCTCTTGGGCCTGTGCTACAGAACCTGATTCCATTGTCTCTTGCTTAAAACAAATGAACAAACAACTAAGTAAAAACAAAAAAAAGATTAAAAATGAGACCACCTTTTATGGACATTACTCCCTCAGATGAAATTAACCAACCCAGGGCAACCGGGAGATCATGTAGAGAGGGTTAAATCCTTGATCCTATGGCAAGCACATGTGTCTATATGTAATCTTGACATACTTTCCTCTTTGGACTCTGAATGCAGTGTGGGATTTAGGGCAGCCAATCTGCTGCTGCTTTCCTAGATTGGAAACTAATAATATAACTCCTACTGAACCCAGCAAATATTATGCATACTCCTGTAAAGTTGTTAGTCAAGCTGCAGCAGCTCCCACACTTGACTACTTACCTGTTCAGTTCGCTGAGGCTGTAACTTTGCTAAGGCCAGAAATAGCCAGGCAAGTGTATGGAGGGCAGAAACTTTGTAGTTCAAGATCCAACTGAAGTATTCTGCCCCCTCAGACCAAGCCATTTGGCTTTGATCATAAATGGTCAAATTGTTTTGCTGACAGCTGCATTGTTTGTTAAAGGGCTGGTGATGAGGAGTTATCTCAGAGTGGTAAGCACTAATGTGAAAAAACTTTTGACTATGGTAGAGAATACTAGTGCTTGTTCATATGTGTCCCTTCTCTTCTGGTCACGTAGGAAGACAAAACTTCCCCAATCCTTCTTCTGTTAGGTGAGACTGTAAGACTAGGTCTAAGCCATCATGTTATCAAAAGTGAGGTGTGTCCCTTCTGGGCCAAGGCATTTAAGAACTGTGTGCTGCCCTCCCTGAGCTTGTTTTAGATGTTATGCGAAAATTCTTTGGATGATGAGGTGCAGATACAGGTAGGCTGCCAGTAGAGAAGGTCTGAAGGGTCATTTTTGTTAGATCAAAGGCTCTGGAGAGGGAGAGGGTAGACTGAGGGCCAGGGAAGGGCTTGGGGCTTACGTAACCAAGGCTCCTGCCAAGGTCCACGGAGGAGTTGGAGAAGAAGCTCATGTGGGTCCAAGGTCCTTGCCTTTATTGTCACCCAGAGGGAAGGAACAGGGCTTCTTCATTATAGGGGGACTGGCAGTTTGAAGCTAAATGCCATAACAAGCAGAGGCAACAAGGGTGGTTTGGAGAAGCTGAGGGAATGTTCTTCTCACCCAAGTCATATGGAGATACAGGTCTTGTTTGCAAATTATATGGCACAAAAGGGTAAGGGGCCATTCGGAGAAGCAGAGGGCAGCTCCAATCACCCAAACCTTATGGAGGTGCACACCCTGTTAGCTATGGCTACTGGGGTGGTCACTGCAAAGGAAACTTACCACTAAAACCTGAAGGACAACGAGGCACCAGATATAATCTCCTTTTTGCCATTACAATGCTCTCTCTTTCTTTGCTGCAGTCATCCTGAAAGCCACAGGATGAGACAGCCTTGTCCTAAGATGGACGTAAAAAGTTACATATGCCGATTTCTAGAACAGTGCATCTAATGGGCATCCCTTTTCAATCCATTTTTTTTTTTACATGGGCAGGCACCAGGAAATGAACCCGGGTCACCAGCATGGCAGACGAGAACTCTGCCACTGAGCCACTGTTGCACCACCCTCAATCCATTTTTAATAATAGAAATACACAGCACTTACTCCATGATAAGCACTGCCCTAAGAGCTTCAGGTATATTAACCCATTTAGTACTTATTGCGACTGTGTGGGTTACTAGATAGAGACTTTCTCAGGAGGGTGGATGTATTAGTTAGGGTTCTCTAGAGAAACAGAATCAACAGGGAAACACTCGCAAATATAAAATTTATAAAAGTGTCTCACATGACCGCAGGAACGCAGAGTCCAAAATCCACAGGGCAAGCTGTGAAGCTGACGATTCCGATGGAGGGTCTGGATGAACTCCACAGGAGAGGCTCACCAGCAGAAACAGGAGGATTCCTTAAAAGACTTCCAGTGATTGAGCATCACTCATTGCAGAAGACAATCCCCTTGGCTGATTACAAATGGAATCAGCTGTGGATGCAGCTGACATGATCATGATTTAATTCTATGACATGTCCTCATAGCAACAGACAGGCCAGCACTTGCCCAACCAGACAAATAGGTACCACCACTTGGCCAAGTTGACACATGAACCTGGCCATGACAGTGGATCTATTCACTTATGCAAACTTTTGTCTGCTTAGTCGCTGAGAATTGAATTTGGTTAGTTTCCTGTTATATTCACCCATAACACTGATTTTGTGCTTGTTAATTTTACCTTCAATGAAAAAATGATGGCTCTATACTAGTAGAGTTTTAACTATTCAGTTCTGTTTATCATTAGTATATATGCATCATATTTGAAAAATCCAAGGAAAAGTTATACTGCACTTAATTTATGAAACTTATAGAATTTATTCCTGTACAGTTTTAACTGCGTGCTCACATTTTTCCTTTGCTTGTAAAATTACTGTTGACTATGTGGTGAATAAATCTTTCTTAACAAGCTGTGGGACTAAATCTTGTGAATGTAAAGTTTCACATGAAAAATAAATCCATGATTAACATATCAAATGCCACAGAGGAAAATAAATAGTATGTAAATAATAAGCAGTGATTATCTGGTCCAGGAAAGTGACATAACCCAATTAAATATACATTACTCAGAGTTTTAACTTCAATAATGAAAAGCACTTTGGGATTTTCAATTGAGAAATAACTCATGCTTTATTAGGGCTTTATGTTCTATTTCCACAACATAAATTTCCTTTTATTTCTGAAGTCTAGTATAAAACCATATATTAATGCATATAAAAATGGAGGAAAAAAGCTGCATTAAGGAAAAAAGAGAGGTGTAGTTTAAGTGAATGAAAGTCCAATTATAAAAAATTGTCAGGTTTGACTTAAAATTTTAGCTTTAAATATAAAAAGAAAAATCTTCCATCCTTTTGTAAAATTTGAGGGTTGAAGTGGTTACTGCAACTAGGCAAGAGTCCAGTACATGTGAAGGAAGTGGTTTGCTTTTATTTTTGTTTTATTTTTAATGGCCTGGACCTTGGAAGCATGAGACAGAAAGGAAATGAAAAATAAAGACCTAGAAATGTGTTTCATTGAGTTTAAAATGGGAATTAAGAAACTATTTATTCATCAAGCAGTCAAAAACTAAAATATGAGCATGCAATTAAAACTTTATACAGGACTTATTGAGTACATTTCACAAATTGGTTGATGTGTAGCCAGCACTTCATATAACTATGTTAACCCTTTCAGACACCTTGTGAATTAACTATATTCCAATTTTCAGTTGAGAAAATTGACCTGGAGAGGTAAAACATTCCAAAGCACTGAGATAAAAGTGGAGCTTAGATTTAAAACTTCACATATCTGATTGCAAGGCTCATAATATTTCCACAGCACCTCATTCAATTCCATAGTGATCAACACTGCTAACTTTTATGAGAAACGACTGGTAGCTCAATTAGCTACGGATGGAAGGAAGGCAGAAATCAGTTATCATACCTCCTATTCTGAGAGTCCTACCAAACCAAGGCTCTGCTCATGATAATAGATTGACCACATTTTAAGGAAGTAAAATGAAAAAACTATTGAGGTCTTCAAGGCTCATCCTCACTATAGCATGTGTCAGAACCTCATTCCTTTTTACTGCTGAATAAACATTCTATGTATATACCACACCTTTGGACACACAAGGGAAAATATTTTATGATCTCACTGATATGAAATAATTAGAATAAACAAATTCAGAGAGTCAGAAATTAGAATACAGGATCCCAGAAACCATTGTGGGGATAGAGATGGGGGTGGTGATGCCTAATTGATACAGATTTTCTGTTTGGGATGATGGATAAATTTTGGTAATGCATGGTGGTAGTAGTAGTTCGATATTAAGAATGTGATTAACACTAATAAATTGTATATTTGAACCTGGTTAAAATGGGAAATTTTAGACTGTATGTATGTTACCAAAATAAAAAAAAAATTAAATGTAAAATGGTGCAATGCAAATAGCGAACTCTAATAGAAACTGTAGACTACAGCTAACAGTATAATTATAATAATATTGTTTCATTATTTGTAATAAAATTATACCACATTAATGCAAAGTGCTAATAATAGGGAAAGTTGAGTGTGTAAGCGGGTACATGCACTTTCTCTATGATTTTTCTATAAACCTGTAAATTTTCTATTAAAAAAAAACAAGCTATTAAGTGAAGAGCGGCTGCTACACAGGACACAGGTATTAGAGTTCTATAGAGATGAGCTTAGTTTTCACATTTATAAAATGGAAAATAATACTTCCCCACGGTTTTTAGGCACAAGTGATAACGTATTAAGTACTTTGGACAATGTCTGGCTCATTTTAAGAGATCAACATACAATACTTATCATTTTCACGTAGTTTGTATGCTGCTACTTGGACTGAATGCAACCCAGACTACAGAGATGTGCACATAGAAAGTGACAATAACCAAGATAAAGTAAATAACATTCAAATAATTTGGGTAATAGCAAGGCAGGAGACAAAAGAAGTTTTTGCATTTTCCCATTAAAAGAAAACCGGACTGGGACGTCATCAACATGGCAATGTAAAACATCCCCTGGAAAAGTCTTCCTACAAAATCAACTAATAAAAGGACAGATCCTACTTAGGACTCTGGAGGACAATAGAGACCGGAGAAGGACTCCACAAACACTGAAATGAGGAAAAAGAAAAATAATCACCATGTTCTAGTTTGCTAGCTGCTATAATGCAATATACCAGAAATGGAAGACTTTTAAAAAGGGGAATTTAATAAGTTGCAAGTTAACAGTTTTTAGGCTGTGGAAATGTCCCAATTAAAGTAAGTCTAAGAAATGTCCAATCTAAGCCATCCAGGGAAAGATACTTTGGTTCAAGAAGGCCTACTATAAAGTTCAGGGTTTCTCTCTCAAGTGGAAAGGCACATGGCAAACACAGTCACAGTTTCTCTCTTGGCTGGAAGGGCACATGGTGAACACAGCGTCATCTGCTAGCTTCCTCTCCAGCTCCCCGGGAGGCGTTTTCCTTCTTCATCTCTAAAAGTCACTGGCTGGCCTCTGCTTCGTGGTTTTGCAGCGGTCTGTGCTGTGACTCTCTTGGGGCTCTGTCGTTCCTCTCTGCTCTCTCTGAACCTCCCTTTTCTGGAATTCCAATAGACTTATCAAGACCCACCTGGAATGCGTGGAGACACGTCTCCACCTAATCCAGTTAACCACCACTCTTGATTGAGTCCCGCCTCCAGGGAAATGATCTAATTACAGTTTCCAATATACAGTACTGAATAGGGATTAGAAGAAATGGCTGCCTTTACAAAATGGGATTAGGATGAAAACATGGCTTTTCTAGGGTCCGTACATCCTTTCAGACTGGCCCATGCCAAGATCCCTCCTCCTCATTCAGTCCCTTGCAACTTGGGAATCATGTGGAGGGTAAGCCTGGCTTGGTGTCTCCAGTCACAGATGCAGACTGTAGAGTCACTCACAGAAGTGAGTTAGAACCCTGCAAACCTCCGGGACAGGGACACAAGTCAGCAGAGATCCAGGGCAGGACAGAAACTGCTGAGTCCTGTTGCCTACTGCATATAAAAGGGCCCCCGGGGTGGGGGTGGGGGTGGGGGAGAAACTAGGTATAACTGTTGGCAAGAGCTACATGGGCTCAGTCCATTTTCTGTTGGCTCATCCACTTAAAGGCTAAGTGGACATTTCTAGAGTGACTCACCTTTCTGGATTGACCCCTTCTGGCCCCCTGAGTGGGGAACTCCCTGATGCGGAAAAAGCCAGAGGCAGAAAAGCCTCACGGGAAAGAAAACTGAGAGGAGTTCAACTGAACTGCTGTGAGACTGCTCATGTCCCTGAACTGAAAGTTGTAATTAAAGACCAGATTCACGTGTTGGCCTAGGAAGTTAGTAACTATAGGGATTCGCAGGAATCTCTTAACCTCTCCAAGCCTCAGTTTCCTCATTTGCAAAATGGCTCACCAAACCATCAGGTTTTATATATATTAAATGAGTTTGTATGCATATAGTGCTTAGTTTATACACTACTATTACTTCTGCATTGGAGATAAATGCACTTTTTTTACTATACTTTCTAACTCTATTATGTAATATTTTAGAAACATCTAAATTTAAAGATTCCACCAACTAAGAAATAATTTACGTTGTAAGGAAACACTTTCATAAAACACATGCATGCCCTATTAGTCCCATATCTTCCAAGAAAAAATACATTCCTTTTTTTTTTCTCTGGTGAAATGATTCAAAACCCTACCAAAGGGGTGGTTCATCATCATTCTTTTGTTAAATGAATAGGTCATTGACTTATACTCAATGATAGTGACAGACAAAAATAATAAGGAAATGTTGGCATTTAATGTGCAATGAAGCTACAACTAAGTTCCTAGAGCAAAGCAGAACTACAGGTGACACTCTGGGTTAAGACATACAGGTTTCTATTTATTTTTCAAATTATAAGTGTATGGGAGTCATTAAATCTTTTAAATTAGAAATCACTGTTTTGGCTAATACTTCATTTGCTACTACACACACTTAAGATCATTTTTTACAATGCCTACTTTTTCTAATTTTAATTTCAGATATTATTAGAATCTCTGCATATTCAGAGTTAATTAAGATTAAATCCATACTAAAGAAAATTTATAACGAGGAATCTTAAGTAACAGGTTGTCCAAAGCATCCTTTTCTTCCTTCTAAATCGGTAGCCAAATTTTGAAAGAATATGCTACTGCTACAGGGTTTGAGAAAACATTCCAGGATGCCAAGACCAACTGCCAAAAAAAGAAATCAAATAATAATATCAAACACCGAAAGCCACTTTTTACAGCTCAACTCTGAAACAGAATTATAAAAACATTACATGCTATAGTTATAATCAGAAACCAAAGTGTTGTGTCACGGCAGAAACAATTCTGGACCGTTTTAAATTCCAGGTCAAATGGGACCCCTGATTAAAATATTAAAAAGAGAAAAGTAGCATGTTTGAGGTGTTAGGAGGAAGGATAATTGCTAGTGAAAATCCCATATTTGAACCATAATTCAAAAAACCAAGTTTATTATACTAGCTTTAAGGTGTTATTTCTGGTGGGTTTTATAGAGCATAATATTTAGCTTAATGTTCCCTAAGTAATTACCTCTGCATTTAGGATATGAATAAAAGAATTGTTTTCAATCATTACTAACTTCTATTTTCTGCTCAGAATATTGAGAGAAAAGACGTGGATTTTATTAACAGGTCAATGTATCGTTCTTTCAGCTTTTTTGACCAAATAATTTAATTATTTGAGAATCATTCTTCGTTTAATCTATAATTTAAGAATAAAAAATATTAGCCCTGACCATTATGTGCATTGAGAATAGATTAGAAAAATAGTGCGTGTATAGAAGTACGTTGCTCACAGTAAGTTTTTATAATATGTAAGACATTGCTTTTATTAATGTTGTTGTATATTTGTGATTAGAATTGGGCCCCAAAAAGGGTCCATGTGTTGTGAATAGTTTGATCCCTGATGTTTTTGTAACTAGTCTAGCACAGCTACTAACAGACTAATCAATAAACTAGAGCAATAAAGCAATACTGTTAGAGAGACACAGTCTTCTGGAGGAAAATTCCTTTAAAATATTACCCAATTAACCCTTGGATTGTAAAGGGATTAGTTATATAAACTAGTAAGTTTCAATAAGGAATATTTAACAATATAATTCAGGGTAGGAAGCTTTTTTTAGATTTTTAAAAAAAATTTTTAAATAACAACTCATCCATATATTTTACTTTAATATAACTTGGAGCTACTTATAGAAAATTCATTCAAATTAAGTACTTAAATATTCTTAATCATGGGACTTTGAATTTTGTTTCTCCTTTTCTTGACACAATCCTAATTGATATTTTCATAAATAAGAGTATCTGTTTAAGAAGATATAATTTCTACATTTTCACCCGTATGTGTGATATTAACAGATTAAATGATAGCTATGTCATAAATCTGAATGTAAGTTGCTTACTAGTTTTATGAATGGCAAGTAAACAGGTATTGCTGAAGTCACTGGCAAGGAAAACATGTCTAAGACCCGTAGTTTAATACTGGTGAGTCAAGAGCTAGTTCTATTATAGACCTATTGCTTAATCATTATATGATATATTTTTATTAAATACCATTATTTTATAGGCATTGTGTTACATATGGGGAGTGCATAGATGGATAAAACTGTTTCTGTGCCTGAAAGAAGGGCCCAGACTCCTAATGGAGAGATGTAAGCCAACGTTTCCTTATGCATTGTACTATGAAATGTTAAATGTCTGTGCATTGTACTATGAAAACCTAAAGCAGCAGCAGTTGATTCAGACTTGAAAGGCAAGGAAGGTTTTTGAGAAGTAATGTCTGAGCTATTGTCTATAGGACAGAGGACATTTATCCAGGAAGGACCCTAAGATATGTTAACATGGCATGTAAGGCCGCCACTTTAGCAAACTGTTTCAACATACCGGCTTTTATGTACTCTAAGAATAGGTCTCTAAATTCTCACCTACTTTTATTACCAAAAAAAAAATTTTTTTAAACATTTGTTCTTATCCCATACTTTAATTTTACCCCATCTGTGACCTGATCCTGAAATCTGGGGTTATGGGTATCAGATGAGGAGATGCCTGTACCAGTTTGGAGGTAGAGTCAGAGCGACGCTTAGGAATTGGAGGGGGGTTAGGCTGTGCATTAACAGTGTCTGATAAACTGCAGATGACCTGGGGCTACGTATTTATGACATTTACTCATCACAAAAGGGGCCATTAATCTTCTAAAAGTAAAGTTTCTGCTCATCTTGATGTGAAAGTTCCCCTCTATCATGTGTGATTCTCAAATTCTCTGATTCTTTCTTGAGGTACAATGATCACAACCATTTATTTTTAAGACTATTGAATAAATTTGGCTACTTAGCAAGTATCCTCAAATTTCAATATATTTGTCTAAAAGAGATTGCGTCTATTTTTGATGGGCTGTGTGAGCCAGATGATTATATAAAGAAAGGATATATTATCATTGGATGTATGGTGGACCATTAGAAAAGTTAAGGCAATGGAGTGAAATGGTCGGAAAATGGAAGACTACAAAAGCTTTGTACTTCCCCTTTTTTGCTTTATTGTCTTTCTCCGTTATGTCTGGCCAACTAGTGTTCCTGAGCTGCCCCCTAACAGTACAAGTTCCTCCATGGTTCTACTCCAGGAAAACCTGTTTGCTCTTCTCATTTAGTTCTAAGAAATACTTGCTGAAGAATTTATTCCATTCATCAGATCCATCTTTATACATCCTCAGATTTTAATTGTCTTATATTATCTGTAAGTTTAAGTTACACAAAAGCAAATACGTCTTCAAAAATCATTGCAGGTAATGCATGTTACTGCACTAACAGCAGATCCTAAGGACGCTCCACAGTACATTAGTCAATATTAATATTTAGTATATTAAGAGGGTGGAGCAAGAGAGAGAGAGTCAGAGAGAAAGAGAAATCCTAAAGTCTGTGGTTGCATACGTTTGGAAATATGCTAAAGTTAAGCAATTCTCTTTACAATAACATTCACCCAAAAGGATGAATCCATGAATCCATGGACGACCTGAAAAATAAATCCAAGAAAGCTACAAGGTACTGCAGAATTTCAAAGCATTTTTGACTACGTAAGATGAAAGCATCTGACATAATAAGACAAGGAGTTTCAACAGGTGTATTTTTGCAGTAACGTATACTTGGAATTCTATCTAGATCTTAGGCATTTTAAAAAATAAGTTATGCTCCCAGTTACAAGGTTGGTTCTACAGCACATCTCTAGAACCTAGGAGGTAAGGAAAAAAAATTAAAGGCAGGAAAATCTGAATGTTTTTGACCGATTCTTTATTGCATTGTTTTTGCTTTTTTTTTTTTTTTTTGCATGGGCAGACGCTGGGAATGCATTGATTTTTGAAGATTTTTTTTAAATGAATAGAGCCATCCTTATTTAAAGGTAAAGAAGGTCTAAATTGTGTCATCTGAAAGGTAGCGATAAAGAAAGGCTAGATTGTATAATCTGTATAGCTCAAATCCAATATTTGAGAAACGTGGGCAAAATTAAAGTTTTAAAATAATTATGAAAAGATGGTAAAAAGTAATTTACCTTTCCTGGCAGTTTGATTTAGATGGTAATTCAAAGCAAAGGTCATATGGAGGAAAGTAGCTAGTTGGAGATGTTTCTGGGAACAAAGATACTGATGTGATTTTTATTTAATTGGAAGATGTTGGAAGGAAAGGGTAGTATTAGAATCAGATCATGAATTTCATCATGTCTAGAACTGTTATTTATATACAATTAATATCTCCAATAAAAATAAAATTAAAGTTTTTCATTCATTTTAATAGGCTTTTTTGATAAATGGTGATTACTCCATTAAAACTCAACACTGTGTGAGAAATAGCAATAGGAGCTTAGGGGAGGTAAGATTCCTTCCTCTCTCATTACTTTTGCAGCAGGTTAATGATTTTTTAATTAATTTCCTGTACATTTGAGATTTCTGATAATTCTTTTCACGTAGCACTTTCTAGAATTGAAACTGAACAGGGGAGTCAATTTTGAACTTACGTGTTGAAAAATACAAAAGAAATTTATAAATCTACATGATTCTTATGAAATATCAAACTCTAAAGATGACTGAGAGGACTAAGGATTTATTATTAGCCACAGAACAGACAAGATGCAAGATACAATATAAAGGAAGTTCTTTTCACATAAGGAAGAGAAAAACACTCCATTGGAGATTTGAATAGAATGAGACTAGGTTTAACGTGTTACCTGGTTCCCTTAAATGGGTTCAGTATTGTCATCCTCTGGGCTTTGATGAAGAGTGACGGGGGTAGATGAAAACCACAAGATTATGGGAAATGTAACAGTAGAGGGAACTTGTTCTCTATTTCTCACTTGTAGCTGTGAGAGGCCGTCACCACATGACCCCATTGGGTAGCCTTATTAGAATAGAAGCAGTGGCATTGTATGACTAGACAGAGAAACAGCCTGGCTTAATGCTCCCAGTCCTCATGTCCTGCTCATGGCATGTAGAAAATTTATTGTTTTCTGAAGACCCAATCAATGAGCACAGTGGTGCTGAGAGAGATGGTGAGCAGAATACACCTGAGGTCTGGAGAAAGGGGCTGCAGGTTTTGTGGACATGCCCTGTGTAAATTGTAGAAACCATTGATATTTGTATGGATTTTAATATGTGTCCAAAGGCCAGGAGGAAATAGGCACAGAGACCAACTAGAAAGACAGTATTGAGATCAGAGGTTATTCTTTTCTCTATCATAATGTTACATGTTTCCATGCATTAACAGATGCTGAAGACACAAAAGAGAAGGACAAAAAGAAGGATAACAAAATCCTGCATTGACTGGGATTTGAATCTATTCACTACTTTGAGAAAAAGTGGAATCAAAATATTTATGAACAATTGAGTTTCCGAATGGGAAAGTAAGAGCAATATTTCTGTCCAACATAAAAGTAATCACAGAAAACATTTATTCATGCTAGGCATAATTTCTAATTATTATAAATGTATGAACACATTTAATCCTCCAAAGACTCTTTGAGATAGTGTGGTGATTTGCAGCTGTATGTACCCCAGAATAACATGTTCAAAATCTAATGGATTCCTGTAGATGTGGCTTGATTGCAAGTAGAGCTTTTTGATGAGGCTACTCATTACACATTAAGGTGTGGCCCAGCTCATTCAGGATGGGTCCTAATCCTATGACTGGAGTCCCTCAAAAAGGGAAGCAAGACAAAGAAAGCAATGAAAGCAAGAAGCTGAAAGTAAGGAAGCCCTGAAGAGAAAGGAGAGCCAGCAGATGACACCATGTGGCAGAGGAACCAAGGATCACCAGCAGCCAGCTTTGAGAAGAAAGCATCACCTTTGATGATCCCTTAATTTGGATATTTTCTTAGCTTCATTTTGTAAGCTAATAAAATCCCATTGTATAAGCCAACCCATTTCATGGTATCTATTTTAAGCAACCTAGGGCAGTAAAACAGGTAGTCACTGTTCTTTTAATCATGAATTTAAAAATGAGGGACTGCACTTGGTTAGTGGAGAAGCATTTATCTACCTAACTAGTGCACATGCACTTATCCTGCACCTCATAGTGGGAACATTTTCCATCTGCTTAATATTTTGCACTTTATTTTTCTCTTCTTATTCACCATCTCCACTCTTCATCACAGATAATCTTGTTGAACATAGCTATTATATCTTGCTTGCTTTATTTTTAACTTGGCCTCTTGGAATCTTTACCCTTTTGTCTCTTCTCAACCATTTTGCCCTTTTATATTGCATAATTTTCTTTACTGGTGATTTTGTGTTTTGGGACAATTTAAGTTAATAAAAGATTTTATTCCATGTATTTCATGTCAAAATAGCTCATTTGTGCTGACAGATTTTCACAGGATAATCATATGACTTAATTTACAGTTTTGCAAAATGAAGATATATGGGATAAATGGTTTATGAGTTCCAGTACCTGAATAGCAGGATGTCCAAAAAGCTCATGGATTAGCTAAATGATATATATATATCATCCATATAAAATCAATGCTTTTTTCATAGTTTAGAAGTCAAAGCAAGTATGAAATTAACTCACCTTCATTATAATTGTGCTGGTTTGAAAGGAAGTATGCCCCCTAAGAAAAGCCATGTTTTAATGTAAGTCCCATTTCATAAAGGTAGAATAATCTGTATTCAATACTGTATGTTTGAAACTGTAATGAGATCATCTCGCTGAATGATGTGATTTAGTTAAGAATGGTTGTTAAACTGGATTAGGTGATGACATGTCTCCACCCATTTGAGTGGGTCTTGATTAGTTTCTGAAGTCCTATAAAAGAGGAAACATTTTGGAGAAAGAGATTCAGAGAGGGCAGAGAATGCTGCAGCACCACGAAGCAGAGAATCCACCAGCCAGTGACCTTTGGAGATGAAGAAGGAAAATGCCTCCCGGGGAGCTTCATGAAGCCGGAAGCCAGGAGAGAAAGCTAGCAGATGACTCCGTATTCACCACGTGCCCTTCCAGCCAAGAGAGAAGCCCTGACTGTGTTTGCCATGTGCCTTCTCACTAGAGAGAGACTTGAACCAAGGTATCTTTCCCTTGATGCCTTTGATTGGACATTTCTATAGACTTGTTTTAATTGGGACATTTTTTTGGCCTTAGAACTGTAAACTAGCAACTTATTAAATTCCCCTTTTAAAAAGCCATTCCATTTCTGGTATATTGCATTCCAGCAGCTAGCAAACTAGAACAATAATATATAGGAAATATGGTGTAGTATAGTAAAGAGCATAGAACTTGAAATCTAAGAAATAAAGGTTCAAATCCCAGTTCCACTAGCTTGCGGTTGTGTAATTTAGGGCAAGCTCCTAAACTTCTTAAGCCATAATTTTCTCATTGATACATGAGAATCATCAAATCTATGTGCCATCGGGTTTGGAGAGGTTACGGTCAATTCTGAAAATAAAGTACTTAGCATGATACAGAAAACAGAATAAACACTCTACAACATCGTCTAGTCATAATCTCATTCCTCTTCAAATCGACAAATATTGATTACCTAGTATCAGCTAATCATTGTTTTAGATGCCTTGATACACATGAATGGACAAAAAGAAGATAAACATTCCCCCTTTTCCCCTTTTGTGGTGTTTACTTCCTGTCAGGCTATAGACAGGCATCAAACAATAAATAGAATAAATAAGTAAATCACATAGTACCTTCCTAGGATATTCAGTTGTCATGGAAACCAAATAAAACAGCAGCATAAACTAGATCATGATTTTTGAGTTGAGGAAGCTGGTATATGAATACTTCTAGGCGTTGAGAGAGTTAGCCATGAGAATATGCTGGGAAATTGGATTCAGGCAGAAGAAATGATTAATTCAAACACCCTAAGAAAAAGGAATGTGTGAAATTTGAGGAATTACAATGATATCAGTATGACTGGAATTGAGTGAGTGTTTGGGATAGAAGTAAATGAAGCCAGAGTTAACAGTGCCAAAAAATCATGCTGGTGTTTGTAGTTTTAGTTCATTATTATATCTATACTGAACTGGGATTTTTTTTAAACCTGTGCTCAAATATATATTAGAGTAGGTATATAATGTTTGCATGCATGGATGCAAAGGAGTTAAAAATATACAAAAATATGTGCCGCTTCATCTTATTACACAAATGGATTAAGGCAGTGATGGGCAACATTGAGTACAAAACTATTTTGTATTTGATTTTCTTGTCTTTTTTCTTTCCCATTAAGAAATTTATTGGGCTTAGACACATATTGGCACATTCAATTCCCTATATTAGCTTTCTCATATACCTCCAAGTGTTAATCATAAATCAGTGACTACTCAAAAACTCCATGTAATCTAAATTTATACAATCCACTACGTTTTAAAACCTAAGTATCATTAATTTTTATTTTTCAGATAATATCCACTCAACTTCCCTTAGCATTTAGTTTTCTAGCCTCATAATGCTGCTGGGGATTTCAGAGGTTGTCTGACCATGTCCTTCACTTGAAATAAAGACACTCAGACAGAGACTCTAAAAGATACACTTACAATCTCAAAACTAGTCAATGGAGTTTGTTTTCAGGTGAGGGGAGGATATGGTTGTAGCATTTGTAAGTTTGCTTTGTGTTTGCATGTCCTCAAGCAGTGGGAAACCACTGAGCTTGTCTGTCTGTCTGTTAAGCTGAAAACAGTTTAAGATGTTTGTCTGCTTTGTCTATCTGTGCCATTTGCATGCCCATCTGCTTTGCATTTGCTATCTGGAACATATCCTCCTAATCATGAGGAAATTTCTGCTTTCTTCTTAAAATTAAAAATAACTCCTCAAGGCAAACAGGAGCCCCCTCTGGTGTTCAATGGATAACTTACCTCCAAACAGCCCCTTTTATCTGTTAAAGAGCTAGCAAAAAATAAACTCGGAGCTCTGGCTCTCTCTTGAGTCAGGGACTTCCTTGCTTTCTGACTTTGTGCCATAGGTTTTTTCTTCCTGCGCCAATTCTTTGCTGGACAAAAAAGAATAACTGCCGTAGGTGGTGGCGCCCACATTCAGGCTTTAGACATATCATTAAAGAAGATTTCTTTTGATCCAGTGCAAGAAAGCAATGGATATTTTAGTTACTGAATGAATGAAGCAGATTTTTATTATAAAACGGATGCTTCATGATTCTGAAAGAACATAGCATTCATAAAAAGTACCTTAGAAGTGGTTAAAGCTTGTAACAAACTGGAAATTTTTTGATGATTCAAAGCCTGGGAGATATGAGTAGAGAATTGGAGCTTGCCTCAGACAGGAAATTGGAATTTAGTGGGTAGTTAAGTAGTTAAGTAGGAGAGCTTTGCAAGAGGAAAAATTAAAAAGAAATCATCATGACAGGAAGCTGACATGAAGCCTTTAGTCTCTGAGAATAAGAAAGCACATTGCCATGCATGTGAAGTTGAGATGATAGCCTAGAAAACTGAAAAATTTGTCATAAAACAGTTTTAAGTTAGAGTTTCTTCTACACCAGTTATATTAACAGAGAAAATTTAATACAAAGTATTATTATCTAAATGTGGAAGAACTAAGAAAAAGGGAAAATAATATTAAGGTGTGGGGAAAAGAATATTGAGGTGTATTGGGAGTCCCTAAGTCCATCCCCAGGATTTCTGGGAGGACTCACAGTTCTCAGCACATAGTAGGACCCTCGGCTCTGATTTCTTATAGCACAAGGATGCAAAGCAAAATCAGGAAAAGAAAAAAGGTGGATGGGACAAAGTCTGGAGAAAATCGGGTGGAAGATTTCGTGAGTATTCTCCCAGTGGAGTCACACAGGATACATTCAATTCCCCCAATAACAAGTTGTGACAACATGTGTGAAATGTTGTCCAACCAGTAAAGCTCATTAGAGACTCAGAGCACAGGGTTTTTAACAGGTGTTGCTAACATAGGCTCACTCTGCCTAACACCCATCAAAATTCCAGATTCCCAGAAGGAAAGCAGGTATTCAGAATAAAGCATTTTTTTTCTTTTCCACAGTTTGTAGGGAAAAATGAGCTCTGAGTAGGGAGGTTTTGCTAAACTGGCTTTGGTGTCTGAGTCAGAAGAACGGCTCTAGGGGGCTGGGACCAGAAAGACATCTGAAGACAAGGGAACCAGATGCCTCCTGATGCCAGTGTCTATGAGGAGCCTCGGTGAGCTGGTTCTGCAAGAGATGAACATTCACTATCTAGGAAAACCTTCTGCTACTGGCAAATAGCACTGCCAAGAGGATGAAAGGGTATTCCTGTGGCAATGCTGACAGGACAGGAAATCAACAGGATGCAAGCAAAAAGGACAAATTCCTTTCTCCAATCTTCTAGTCTATCTCTCAAGCCCTTTTAGCAGATGGCAAAGCAGAACTCTGATTCGCAGTCTCAGCCACAACATCACTAAACAGGGTATAGGGCAGTGGATTTGGAGATGACAGACAACAGCTTAGTAGCTGGCCCAAGATTGTACACCATTTTATCAGACCACCCTGCTAAAACCTAGAATGTTTTGCAAGGTATTTATATATTACAAAATTGAAGTCAGAAGCTTTTGGACTAGCAGTTTGGGAGTACTTCAGTGGTAACACATATGATGATGCATAAAAAGTAACCTGTCTGTGTACCGAAGAGTTGCCTGTTTCCATCAGGTAGCTCCTATCCTATTTCTGTGGGATGTTAATTAAGAATGGCAAGATTCATAATTGTATCACATTATCCTAAATAGTCATTCCTTTTCCTCTCCTTTGCATTTTTCTGCCGCTGTGACATGGGTATGGTATTCAGTGGCCAAAGCCAAGTCCAGCAAAATTTTTAACCTTTAATGTCTTATCTGATACTGTTGTGTTGTTGAATATGTCTTGCTTTCTTCTAAAAAATCTGTTTTAAGTAGAGTAGTTTTAGGTTAATGGAAAAATATTTCCCCCATAACTGCATTGAAATATAGAATACAATGCTGTTAATTACACTTCCAATGATGTGCTACCATCACCACCATCCTTTTCCAAAACTTTACAACCAGCCTTAATAGAAATTCTGTACAACTTAAGTATTTATTCTCCATTCTTTACCCCAAATCCAGCCCCTGGTAATTTATATTCTAGGTTATAGCTAAAGTCTGCTAATTCTATTTTATATCAATGAGATCATATAATATTTGTCCTTTTGTATCTGGCTTATTTCACTTAGCATAATGTCTTCATAATGCATCAAGATTCATTTCTTTTTCCATTTGAATAATATTGTATACATATACCACATTTTGTTTATCCATTTATTAGTTGGTGGACATTTGGTTTGTTTTGATCGTTTGGCAACTGTAAACAAGGCCGCTATGAGCATCAGTGTACAAGCTTTTGGGTACATACTTAGTAGCAGGATTGTGGGGTCATATGGTTATTCAATACTTAGCTTTCTGAAGAATTGCCAAACTGTTTTTCACAGTGTCTGCAATAGTTTTACATTGCCATTCACAATGAATCAGTTTTCTTCTACATCCTCCCCAAAGCTTGTAATTTCTTTTTTTTTAAATACTGAGCATTCTAGTGTGTGTGAAATGACATCTCATTGTGGTTTTGATTTGCATTTCCATAATGGCTAATGATGTTAAGCCTCTTTTCATGTACTTTTTTGGCCATTACTGTATCTTCATTGGAGAAATGTCTATTCTTTTGCTCATTTATTTTATTGGGTTGTTTGTCTTTTTATTGTTAAGTTGTAGAATTTCTTTATATATTATGGATATTAAACCTTTATCAGATATGTGACTTCCAAAAATTTTCTCCCATTGAGTAGTTTGTTTCTTATTTTCCTGATAAAATTCATTGATGGACAAAAGTTTTTAAATTTTGATGAGCCATTTTTCTATATTTTCTTTCACTGCTTGTGCTTTTGGTGTAAGGTCTAAGAAACCATTACCTAACACAAGCTCCAGAAGATGCTTTTCTACATATTCTTCTAGGAGTTTTGTCGTTCTGGTTCTTATATTTAGGTCTTTGATACATTTTGAATTAATTTCTGTATATGGTGTGAGATGGGATCACCTTTCATTCTTTTGTATTAAAAAACAATTAGCTATTGGAAAATTTCTGCATCTACCTAAGGATTTGTCAATTTTATTAATCTTTTCAAAGAACCAATTTTGGTTTTGTTAATGCTATTTTTTTATTCTCAATTTCATTTGTTTCTGCTCTATTCTTTGTTATTTCTTACTATCTGTTTACTTTGGGTTTAATTTCTACTTTCTCCAGGTGTACAGTTAGGTCTTTGACTTTATCTTTTCTTTTTTAATTAAAGCATTTATGGCAATAAGTTTCCCTCTCACCTCTGCATTCACAGCATTATGTAAGTTTTGATCTTTGGCTTCTCATTTTCATTCATCTCAAAATATTTATTGATTTTCCTTGCGATTTCTTCTTTGAGCCTCTGATTGTTTAGGACTATGTTATTTACCTTCCATATGTAACGTATTTTCCAACTCTCTGCCTATTATTTATTTCCAGCTTCATTTGCTTATGTCAGAGATGATGCTTTGTATCATTTCAATCTTTTAAAATTTGTTAAAATTTGTTTTTTGATCCAATATGTGGTCTATCCTAGAGAATAATCCATGTGCATTTTAGAAGAATGCGTATCATGCTGTTTTGGGTTGCAATGTTTAATATATATTTGTTACTTCATGTATCATATTATTCAAATTATCTTTTTACTTATTAATCTTACATCTAGCTATTCTATCTCTTGATGAAAGTGATGCATTGAAGTCTCCTACTATTTACTATTATAGAGGCGTCCATTTGTCTGTTTAGTTTTGCTTGCATTTCCCTCATGTATTTTGGGTCACCATGGTTAGGTGCATACATATTTATGATTATTTCTTCTGGGTGGTTTGTCCCTCTCATTGGTATATAGTGTCATTCTTTGTCTCATAACAGCTTTGATTTTAAGCCTATTTTGTCCAACATAATGACCTCAGCTCTTCTTTGCTTACTATTTGCATGAATACCTGTTTCCACCCTTTCACTTTCAACCAATTTGTGTCTTTGGGTCTAAGGTGATTCTCTTGTAAATACCATGTAGTTGGATCGTGATTTTTTTTAATCCACTTTGCCAACCTGTGTCTTTTGAACTAAGGACTTGAATGCATTCAAATTCAGTGTTATATCTGTAAAGGCAATTCTTCAGCCATTTTGTCCTTTATTATGTCATGAGTTTTTTTACCTCTCTTTTCCTTCATCGCAACCTCCTTTTTTTGTATAGATTATCTTTTTTGATGTATCTGACTGATTCTTTTCTCATATATGTTTCTACATATTTTTAAATACTATCTTTGTGGTCACCCTGGGTTTTATATTACAAATCTACATCTAAAATGACAAATTTGAAAAGAAACTGATTTGGCTTCAACAGCATATATGTTCTCTGCTCCCACTTTCCTCTTCATGTTTTTGTCTCACTTACCTCCTTATACTTTGCATGACTATCATCAAGAAACATGCCTTTAACTTGCTCAAATCTATTTTGACTCTTTTATATTGAGGATACAGTACTATTAGGTTTTGCATTTACCCTTTAAGTTACCATCACTGAGGATCTTCATTGCTTCAGGCTACTCCAAGCCTCCCTGTATTGTCTTTTCCTTTCAACCTACAGAAATCACTTTAGTAAATTTTGTAGGGCAGATCTTTTGTTGACAAACTCTCTCAGTTTCTGTTTATCTGTGAATATTTTAAGTGCTCTTTCATTTTTGCAGGAAAGTTTTACCAGATACGTAATTTTTGTCTGGCAGTTTTTCTTTTTCAGTGCGTTAAATATATCATACCCACTGCCTTCTGCTCTTCATGGTCTCTGATGAGAAATAAACACTTAAGACTTATTGAAGATCCCTTGTATGTGATGAATTGCTTTTGTCTTGCTGCTTTCAGAATTCTCTCCTTATCTTTAAAATTTGGCATTCTGATTATTATGTGACTCAGAGTAAGCCTATTAAGATATATTCTGCTTGGACTATTTTTCACCTCTTTGATGTATACATTTATGCTTTCATAAATAAGCCATTATTTCCTCAAATATTCTAACTGGCCCTTTTCCCTTCTCTCCTCATTTTAGAATACCCTTGACAAAAATGTTTGAGTGTTCCATGCTGTCACTCAGTTCCCTGGGACACTGCTCAATATTTTTCTATTCATTTCCCTGCTTTTTTCTTCTGACTGCATGATTTCGATTGTCCTGCCTTTCAGTTCACTGAAATTTTCTTTTGCCCGTACAAATTTGCCCTTATATGCCTCTAGTGTATTTTAACTCTCTGTTATTGTGCCTTTCATCCCCATAATTTCTGTTATGTTTTCTTGTAAATGTTCACATTCTTCTCTATGCTTATGCATTCTCTTCTTAATATCTTTTAGCACTGTATCCATGTTTTCCTTCATGCCCATGAATTGTTTGAATTTATTTGACTAGTTGTTCCAAATTCCATGCCTCCTTTGAAGTTTTAATTTTTTCCATATCTTCCAGTTTCTTAGTACAGTTCATAAATTTGTACTGATGTCTGGGCATCCAATTTTCTTGATGGACTAACTCTGAAAGTCAACTTCCCCCTCTTGTCTAGGGTTTTGCTGTTTTTTGCTTTGTGTTGAGGATCTCATATGGTTTTTGCACCAAATTACTCTAGTCCTTTAGAGTAGCTCAGTAGAAAATATATGTTCATATTTTCTCAAGTCTTCTTTATCTGATTTTTGCCCTGGATGTGCAGTACAATTTTTAAGATTGCACCTTTTCTGCAAGTTTCACCTATAAGAGAAAGCTTCCTGTCCACTGTTCCTTCTCTGAGAATCTTGATCTGTTCTGTTTGATTTGGGTACAGAATTTTCTTCCCAACACCTATGATTTAAATTCTCTATCACTCAGTGCCCACTTTTCTCTTTACTGAAACAAAAAAAACCATTTAAGAAAACAACATTTGGCAACAAAAATAATTCACACAAGTGAACAACTAAACATTTTCATGTTTCAGAACTCTGTTAGTACTTTTACATCAATAACCTGTCACTTATGAATTACTGCAACATGCAAATATGGGACCACAAAATCCTTCAAAACACCAAACAAGAACATATTTGAGTAATATTAAAGAAAAAGCAAACCTTATGTTCTTCAGTATGCAAGAAAATGTTCACTTTTAAAGTAGTCATATAATCTGCATAAATTTGATCAGTTTCTATGGCAGCTGAATTTCTAATCACATTAGAATAAAATCAATTATATTTTATTGCAAAAGACAAAATAACTCATTACCATAGTGTCAAAATCTTCATAGTCCTTGGAACTTATGATAAGGATGATGGTGTATGCACTCCAACACTGTTTATCTGAATTCCAGCTCCATTTGGAACTTTCCCTTCACTTCTGCAACTATAACCCAAACTTCTGGTGTATCCTGCTCCCTTCCAAAAAGCTTCCCAAACATAAACAAAGCTCCTTCAATGGATTTCCAACATCCTCTAAAATATCTAAGGACATAATTTTCTTAAAATATTTTTCTAAATATACAGGATTAAAGAAATTCATAAATATAGCTTGAAAGCATAAAAAATTACAAGCATGAAATATAAAAATGAGACAGAAATCTAGTTAACTTCTAAAACACTAATTTCATCCTGTAAATGAAAAGTGAACACTTCAGAAATACATTGGCTTTCATGTAAAACAGAAATGTTAGGAAAAAATTTTAAATATACTGAAAATTAGTAGCAAAGAGTCATACTTGGTCATAGTTGGCAAGAAGACAAAAGAAATGGGTGAGACATGCTGGCTAAGGAATTAGAGGTTTGGAAAGCCAAATGAAGTAAAAAAAATAAGGGATATCACTTAGGTCATAATTCTAATAATCTATTTTTGTTTTGTTTGTCTAGGATAAAAAAATAGCCATATGCACGAACATATTTTTATTACCATGAAAGCACTAACTGAGGTGAAAGCTTTATCTTGGGAGTAGCTATGGGTTCTAACATTGGAAATTAGAACAGCAACAGTGTCTGACTTATTTATTTAAATGCTGTTTATTGAATTCCTCTGTGTGCAAGGCCCCATATGGTAAACAAAAGGGTTAGGCTCTACACTTATGCCAATTACTTTTTAGAAAACCAAAAAGAAAATATTAGATAGTATAAAGTGTTATATAAATTTTAAATGGGGCTGAAACAAAAGAGAGTAAGGTGAAGGGAGATATCTGTTAAAATTGTGTTCTAGGAAAACCTATTTATGAAAGTGCCACTTGAACCCAGACCTGAAAAACAAATAGGCAATAGATTGGTCTAAGGACAGAATACTCCAAAGGACAGAATTCTCCAACTGAGGTTAAAAACAGAGAGCGGGGCCTAGGAAAAGAATGACCTTAATTAACAAATGGCCTTTTTCAAAGAAGAGAGGGCTGGGTGTGGCTGGATCCTAATGCACTAAGGTGAGAAAGCTGTGAAATGAAGTCAAGAAGCAGGGCTTAGTTCAACTGCGGTCATTGATGATTCAATGTTTTTCATTCTGTTTAACTTCCGTGGCCCAGGAAATGGTCAACATTAGTAAATGTTGAAAGTGAGCTTAGAAGAATTGTGTATTCTGCCATAATTAAGGGGAGCATTTCCTTTATATGTTAATTACACCTGATTATTATGTTGTTCAAACCTTCCACATCTTTACTAATTATGAATCTGCTTGTTCTCTCAGTTATTGGAAGAGGTGTGTTAAAACCTCCAAAACTGAATGATTTTTTTTCTATTTTTCTTTTATTTATGTCAGTTTTTGCTTTGTTAATTATGAGTAATGATATCAGGTGCACACACATTTAGATTATGGAGAACAGTTGTTACATCTTTCTGGTGGATCATTTTCTCATTATGAAAATTCCTTCTTTATTTTTAGTAATGCTAGATGCAAATTGATTTTTCTGATATTAATATCTGTACTGGCATTCTTTTGACTTGCCTAGAATTATTTTGCATCTTCTTATTTTACCCTCTGTATGTTCTTAGAGTTCATGTTTCATATATAGCATGACATTTTTATTTTATCCAGCATAATATTTGTCTTTTTATTGGAATATTCAATCCATTTACATTGAATGTAATTGAAGAATTGTAGGTTTATATTGCCATATTGCTATTTGCTTTCTATTTGTCCCATTTCTACCATATTCCTTGTTCTCTATTCATTTTGCCTTATTTTTTAATCAATTATTTTTCAAAATTTTAATTGATGTATTACACATATATTAAAAGTACACAAATAAAAATATTCACAAATTGAATACACCCATTTAGTCAGGCCCAGACACAGATCAAGAAAAAAATGTCAGCCTCTAAGAACTTCCACCTTGTGACCCCTTGCCCTACCATGTGCAACCACTATCTTGATATCTAAAAGCACTTTCTGCACTTCATATACATGGATATATGTAGATGCACTTTCTTGATTGACTTCTTTCACTCAAGAGTATGTTTATGAAATTCATGTGTTTTTGTGTGCTGTGGTTTGTTCATTTTTAAACAATGGTTAGTATACAATCGTTTGAATGGGCCACAACTATTTTATCTATTCTGTGATTCTGTATATTACTTAGGGTTCTTCAGAGAAACAGAACCCTAGAGATGTGAATAAAGAGATTTATTGTAAGAATTGGCTCATGTGACCAGGGGGATTGGCAAGTCCAGGTTCTGTAGGGCAGGTTGCAAATTGTTAACTCTAACGAAGGTGATATTGAATCCCAGGAGAAGGGGTCAGGCTGAAGTAGAGATAGAAATTTTTCTTTCTGACTACTAAAATTTTTAATTCTCACCTTAAGGCTTCCAACTGATTGGATGAATAGATTCTTCTCATTGCTGAAGGCAATCACCTTTCACGGTTTTAGATGTAATCAGCTTTAGATGCAATCAACTTGCTCATTATATCAATCCATTTACAAAATGCCCTCACAGTAAATCACAGTGCTCCTTTGACTCAACAACTGGACATTATAACCTATATAAATTGGCAAGTGAAATTAATGATCACAGGTGGCATTTGACTAAATGCCAATTTTTAATGAACTATTGTGCTTGTAGATACTCTTTATCAGGTTAAGAAACATCCCACGTTTCTTATTTGTTGAGAGTGTTTTTTCATGAGTGGGTATTGACTTAAATCAAGTATTTTCATCTCTATTGAGGTCATCATATAATTTTCTTCCATTTTCTGTTAATGCACTGAATTATATTTATTGATTTGTAAATATTAAATCCAGTTTACATAACAAATGTATGTAACATGGCTTTTTAAATATGGCTGAAATTGTTTTGCTAATACTTAGCATTTTAGTTTGCTGAAGCTGCCAGAATGCAATATACCAGAACTGGATTTGCTTTAATAAAGGGGGTTTTATTAAGTAACAAGTTTACTTGGCCACAAAAATGTCCAAACTAAGGCATGCAGGGAGAGATACCTTGACTCTGAAGAATGGCTGATATTTGTTATATGGAAAGGCATGTAGCTAGCATCTGCAGGTCCTTGCTCCTGTTTCCATTACCTTTAGCTACTTATTCCAGTGGCTTTCTCTTTAAATGTCTGTGTGCTCCCACTTAGCTGTTCTAGGGTGAACTCTGGATTTCATCTCCCAGCTCCTCTTCACTCTCTCCAGGTTCTGGCTTGTTTATCATCTCATGGAAAGGCACATGGTAATGTCTGCGGGTCTCTGGTTCCTGTCTAGCTTCTGTCAGCTCTCTCAGCTCCTGGCATCTCCTGGGGCTTCTACATTTCCAAACATCTGTATCTAAGCTTTCTCCTAAAATGTTTCCTGTTTTAAAAGACTCTAGTAAATTAACTAAGACACATCTTGAATGGGTGGTGCCACATTTTCATCTATTCAAAAGGTCACACCCACAATTGAGTATGTCACATCCATGGAAACAACCTAATCAAGAGTCCTGCCCTACAGTGCTGAATCAGGATTAAGAGAATGTGGTTTTTCTGAGGTACATAACAATTTCAAATCAGCACACTTAGCTTGTGATTTGTCATCTTGTTTTATGAGGAGAATTAGCCTGTAGCTTTTTTTTCTTGCAATGTCTTTGTCAAGTTGGTGTGTCAAGGTGATTTTGACCTCCTAAGAAGTCTTGGCACATGTTCTCTTTCATTCTAGTCTCTAAAATAGCTTGTGTAAGAAGGGTACTGTTGCTTAAATATCAAAAGGAATTCATCATGGAAGCCATCTGATTCTGGTATTTTCTTTATGGGAAGATTAACCGTGACATTTTTAATGTTTTACTAGATATGGGCTAATCAAATTTTCTATTACTTATGCTGTAAGTTTTGATAAAATATTATATTTTAAATACACTTGCTTATTTAATTGAAATTATGATATTAATGGTGCATAATTTCCAATTATTATCTTTCTAATGTTGGTAATGTCTGTAATGATGTGACTTTCTCATTCTTGCTGTAGGTAATTTGTGTTTCCCCTTTTTCTTCTAAATCAGCTAAGGGTATGTTGATTTTATTAAGCTCATCAAATAACTAACTTTTACCTTTTATCTGTTTCACTTTCTACTCTATGTCAGTTTCCTTTAATATTTCCTTCTTTTACATGTTTAATTTTCTGGGTTTTTTGCCATCTTCTTTAGATAGAAGTTTAGATCATTGCAGATCATGGCAGAATTCAAATATTCTTTTTTGACATATGAATTTAAGCCAATAAATTTTCCTCTTTCACTGATTTAGCTGATCACTTATTTTTATGTCTTATAGTCATTATAATGCAGTTTGAAATATTCTCTGGTTTAGTTTTTTATCCCATTTTTAATAAAATGGTATTTTTCAATTTTCAGGAAATTAAGATTTTCTAGTTGTTATTTTTGTTGTTGTTTTTCTTGTTCTTGTCAAAAATGTATAACTTACCTCCACAGATGTCATAAATATACTCTTGATAATTTAAATCTATAATTTGTTGAGACTTACTCTGTATCACACAACAGGATTAGTATCTATACATATTTACTTTACACAAAAAAATGTGAATTTTTTCAACTTCAGGTATAATATTTGCTATAGGCCAATTAAGTAAAAATTGTTAATATATGATTCAGACTTTATCTTAATTTTTTGTTTCTATTATCAGCTATTGAAACTTGTTAAAATCACACACCATGGTATTGAATTTCTTTGTCTCTACTTTAAATTTATCAATTTTTCTGTTTTATTGAAGTAATGTTATTTGATGCATGCATATTTATAATTGCGAATTTTACTTTATTCTTATGAAATGAATCTCTTCAGACCATAAAAAATGTATGGTTCCATATCAGTACAACTTCACCATTTTTTGGCCAATGATTGCATTGTACTTTTTTTGTATTCTTTAATTTTTCATCTTCTGTATCTCTGTGTTTAAAATGGATCTCCTTTAAGCTGTGAGAATTGAAATTCTCATTTTTTATTTGTAGTATTTATTCCAGTTATATTTAATATATTACTGATGTTAAGTTTATCTTTCACATCTTATTGTTTGTTTTTTAGTTCACTCTCATGTTTTTATCTTCCTTTTATTTTCTTTAAAAGTTCTTTTGATTTATGAATATTTTTATTCTTCTATTTTTCCTTCTACTAACTTGTTAGTTGTATGTTCTACTAGAGATTATTTTTTACAGTTAATAAAATTAACTTTCCTACTTTCCTGATAATGGTAGAAATATAGAACACTTTAACTGTATTTGTGTATTTCAACATTTAGTGTTATCATTCTTACACATTTTAAATTTCACAGGGCATCATAAAATTGTTACGCACAGTAAATATTCCTTCATATTTATGTATATGTTTAATTTTCTGGTGCTTTATTAATTCCTACTTGTTTTCTTCTCTGGGATAATTTCCTTCTGCCTGAGAACTTCCCTTGGAATGGATTTTTTGTAAGACAAGGCTGTTGATGTTGTAACACCTAATTTTTAATTATCTATAAACTTTTCTTTGCATTCACTTTTTTTAACTTTTTAAATTGTATAATATAACATATATGCAAAGCAAAGAAATAAAAAAACAATAGTTTTCAAAACATTCTTCAATAAGTGGTTACAGAATTGATCCCAGAGTTTGTCATGGGCTGCCATACGACCCTCTCATATTTTTTCTTCTAGCTGTTCCAGAATATAGGAGGCTAGTGGGCTTAAATACTTTTTTATCATCACAATTTTTTTCCTTCTTTTTTTGTGAACAATAGCATGTATACAAAAAAGCTATACATTTCAAAGCACAGCACCAAATTCGTTGTAAAACATATTTCAGACTTTGATATGGATTACAATTTCACAATTTTGCATTTTTATTTCTAACTGCTCTAAAATACTGGAGACTAAAAGAGTTATCAGTTTAATGATTCAGCATTCATATTCATTTGTTAAGTCCTATCTTCTGTGTATAACTCCACCATCACCTTTGATCTTTCCATCCCTCTCTTCGGGGTTGTTTGGGCTATGGCAAATCTAAATTTTTGCTGTTGGAAGGCTTTGTCACTAATATGGGGTAGGGATATGGAACTACCTGATGTTCTGGAGAGGCTGGGCTAGATTTCATGATTTATCTGAACCAGGGACCCATCTGAAGGTTGTAAGTTTCTGGAAAGTTACTCTAGTGCCTGGAACTCTTGTGGAATCTTATATATTGCCCTAGGTGTTCTTTAGGATTGGCTGGAATGATCCTGGTTGGGGGTTGGCAGGTTATGATAGGTAGCAAGATCTACCTGAAGCTTGTGTAAGAGCAATCTCCAGAGCAGCCTCTCTACTCTATTTGAACTCTCTCTGCCACAGATACTTTATTAATTACACTTAATTTTCCCCCTTTTGGTCAGGATGTAATTGTTAATCCCACAGTGTCAGGTCTGGATTCATCCCTGGGAGTCCTCTCCCACATTGCCAGAAAGACCTTCACCCCTGGATGTCATGTCCCACGTAGCAGGGCGGGCAATATTTCACTTGCAGAGTTGGGCTTAGAGAGAGTGAAGACACATCTGAGCAATAACGGAAGTCCTCCAGAAGTAACTCTTCAGCATGCCTATAGGTGATTTAAGCTTCTCTGCTACCTACATAAGCTTCACAAGAGTAAGCCTCATGATCAAAGGCATGGCCTATTGATTTGGCTATCCTTAAAGTTTGACATAGTATCAGGGCATTCCTTGATGGTAAGGTTTAATAGTTCCATACTCTTTCTCCCCTCCCTCAGGTGACTTTGCCAATATTTTTTGATTACCTACTTAATATACTCTAGGATGTTTCCAGGCTGCATTTGCTTTTTTTGTTTGTTTTTTGGCATGGGCTGGCTCAGGAAATTGAACCCTGCATTCACTTTTTTTTCGCATGGGCAGACTCCAGGAATCTAACCAGAGTCTCCAGCAGGAGAGGCAAGAATTCTGCCACTATTGCCTGCCCCCTGCATTCACTTTTTTTGCATTTTTTGTTTGTTTGTTTTTTGTTTTTGTGCATAGGCAGGCACCAGGAATCGAATCTGGGTCTCCAGCATGGCAGGCAAGAACTCTGCCTGCTGAGACACCGTGGTCCACCCACAACCCCTGCATTCATTTTTGAAAGGTATTTAGTGTGAGTATACAATTCTAGATTGATAGGTATTTTCTGCATACATTTTTATTACCTTATTTTTATTCTTTTTTAAGCTTGCTAGTTATTCATTATTTTTCTGTTGTCCTCCTTTTTTATTTTAGTGATTACTATAGAAAAAAAGTTGCAACAAGTTACAAATCAGAATGTCAGCCCTGTACTCTCTAATATTCTCTCTATTGTTTCAGTTTATAGACAATAATAGTTATTATTACAGCTTGAACTATTTGAATGACAATTTTACCAGTTATCTGTTGCCATGTTTCAAATTACTGCTCAAAAATTAATGTGTAAAAAAGGGCAGTGTGATAGTGGCTCAGTGGCAGAATTGTCACCTGTCATGCCAGAGACCTGGTGTTCAAGTCTGCTAGCTGCCAGAATTCAATATCCCAGAAACAGAATGGCTTTTAAAAAGGGGAATTTAATCAGATGCTAGTTTATAGTTCTTAGGCCAAGAAAATGTCCCAATTAAAACAAGTCTATAAAAATGTCCAATCTAAGGTATCCAGGTAAAGATACCTTTGTTCAAGAAAGCCGATGAAGTTCAGTGTTTCTCTCTTAAGTGGAAGACCGCATGGCGAGCACAGTCAGAGTTTCTCTCTCATCTGGAAAGGCACATGGTGAACATGGTCAGGGTTCCTCTCTCATCTGGAAGGGCACATGGCGAATATAGTGTCATCTGCTAGCTTCTTCTCTCCTGGCTTCTGGTTTCGTGAAGCTCCCCGGGAGGCATTTTCCTTCTTCATCTCCAAAGGTCTCTGGCTCGTGGACTCTCTGCTTTGTGGTGCACCAGCATTCTCTGCTCTCTCCGAATCTCTCTCATTCTCCAAAATGTTTCCTCTTTTATAGGACTCCAGAAACTTATCAAGATCTGCCCAAATGGGTGACATGTTGTCACCTAATCCAGTTTAACAACCACTCTTGATTAAATCACATCTCCAGGGAGATGATCTGATTACAGTTTCAAACATACAGTATTGAATAGGGATTATCCTGCCTTTATGAAATGGGATTTAGATCAAAACATGGCTTTTGTGGGGGACATACATCCTTTCAAACCAGCACACCTGGGTTTGATTCCCAGTGCCTGCCCATGCAAAAAATAAATATTAATATATAAAAAAGGATTTCTTATATCTCAGTTATATGTGTTGCCTGGGACACTCCTGTTTTCACTCATACAACTACATACAATTGGTGCATTGACTGCATGACTAGCTAGAATAGCTCTATGGTTGGGTCTCTTCTAAGAGGATAGACTGGGCTTTCCCAATATGGTGACAACAGTGTTCCAAGAAGACAAGCCCCATGTGCAAGCATTTATGAATCATCTGCTCACATCATATTTACTGATGAATAATTAGCCAAGCAATTCACATGGTCAAGCTCAAATCAATGTGAGTGAGAATTATCCAAAAGAGTTTGATTTAGTGGAGGCTTCTAGTATAAAATCTACTAGACCAGTGGAGATAGAGGACTGGAGTATATACAATGCATTTTGGAGATAAAGTTGACGAGATTCTATGATGGATTGGATGTGGAAAGAGTAAGGGAAATCATCTGAGACACAGTGCAAAAATTCACTTCAATTTGTATTGTTATAATTAATTTTAGTTAGATACACATTTGATTACAGTTTTTGGCTTTAAAATTTTACATATGAGTTATTGATTATTTGGAGATTTAATCTCCATCTTTCAAACTTCATTATTCAAAATTTAATAATTAGATAGTAATGTATAATAAAGACATGCAAATTTCAAGTTTTCTTCTATTTTTTGTCAATTTCTTTTAGCTGAGAAAGCCAAATGATTTCTTTTTTCTTCCACCCCTTTCAGTACATCTTCAATTGAACATTAACATTTCCTAAAAATAAAAGTTTTCTGCATCTTAAAATTCAAAAGTAGAAAAAATAGGAATTTATGCATTATATTCTAATAAAAATAATTTTTAATAAAAGAATAAAACTTTAACATAGAATAGTATCTATAAAATAATGCTAGAGGAGTACATATATTTATAGATGCATAAGATATGAATGTATATGATTTTTAGTTTATATGTTATATGCTATATATTTTTTAATAAAATTGGATTGACCTAGACTAGTTAAATTCAAACACCCTAAATTTTGAATCATGCCATCATTCAAGGATACAATCTCTGCTTCTTCTGCTTCTTATTCTATTTCTTCATGGTCTTGGTACCAAGAATACTTGCATTTCTCTCAAAAAAAATTTATTTTTATCTTATGAGTGTTTGAACTGTGTGATTGTTTTAGTTTGTAAGATGCTAGAATGCAATATACCAGAAATGGAACAGAAATTAAAAAGGGAATTTAATAAATTTCAAGTTTACACTTCCAACCCTATAAAAATGTCCAAGCTAAGGCATCCAGGAAAAGATACCTTACTTCAAGGAAGGCCAAAGGGTCTGGAACATCTCTGTCAGTAAGTCAGTCATGTGCCTGACAACTATTAGTTACTTGCTCCTGGCTTCTGTTCCTGTGGGGGTTCCTCTCTGGGGCTGTATTTCATCTCTTGGCTTCCTTTGGCTCTTTCCAAGTTCTAGCTTGCTTAACATTTCATTGGAAGGCATATGACAACATCTGCTGAAATGGCTCTGTAAATGAATAAGAGGAAGATTCTAGAAGAATTGTTAGTAGCTTGATGGAAGCCTGGATTTCCTAGAGGAGACTACTGGTAGAAACATGGATGCTAAAAGTATCTCCAATGAGGTCTTAGACAGATACGATGATTGTGTTACTGCCATCTGGAAGAAAGGGAACCCTGGTTTTCAAGCGGCAAAGATATAGAAAAATTGAATCCAGATGTTGGATGAATGATAGAATTTGAAAGCAACAAACTTGGATATCTTACTGAGGATATTTCCAAACCAAATATAGAAAATGCAGCCTGGTTTCTCCTTGCAACTTATAGCAAAATGCAAGTGGAAAGAGATAAGCTGACAACTGAACTCTTGGTATAAAGAAACCAGAAATTGAAAGTTTGGAAAATTCTAAGTGTCTGGAAGGTGAGTGCCCAGAAAATAGAGCCCTATGTGAGGAGTTAATGAGTCAGCCATGCCAGGACAATCCAGGATTGGGAATAGAGTTATCCAGAAAAGATGTGTGGCAAGTCCTATTGTCTGATGATTGGGACCCCTGTATACTGCATGCTAAAATAACAAGTTTGATTTTTTTTTTTTGCAAGATCTGTATGAATGGAATCACTGCCAGTATGAACTGAAAGGGTCAGCAAAGGGACAGCTTGAAGGAAAAAGTACTTCAAATGCAGAATCAGGAAAGCCAAGGGCTGGAGCTAAGTTACCTTGGGCCAGAAGATCAGACCCTCCGATACAAGTGCAAAGGATGTGTTTGCCTAGGAGTTAGCAGAAGGTGGACTTTACCCCTCATTGTTCAGGACCACACTGGGACTCTAAGATGCCTGGGGAGTTGAAGGGAGGTTGGCCAACCCATTGTACATGAAGACTGTCATGCCTTAGGCATCAGAGAGTGTGGAACACATTTCCTGGGGATTAGGGAGCACCTGGCCACAACCCCACTGTTCAGAGAGGGGTGAGCTTGTGCTCCAGACATGGCAGAGACTCCAGGTGCCATCTAGATGCATGAAGAGGGTGGAATGGAGAACAAGGTGGTGTCCCCAATGTGGCAACCCTCACCTCAGTGCTTGCAGAGAGTAGGACTGTTGCATAAGCCCTCAGAGAGGTTAGGATTCCCACCCTCTCAAGCCCTGAAGAAAAAATATCTTTCTGTATATGACAATCAGACTTTGAAATCTAACTAAGTTTGCCCAGCAGTTTTTTAGAACTGTCTTGGATCTTTAACCCCTGTGTTCCTTTCAATTTCTCCCTATGGAAATGGGAACATTTATCCTATGAACTGTCCCTCCTTTGTATATTGGAAGAATATAGCTTGCTCTACGTTTCACAGGTCCACAGCCAGAGGATAATTTTAGGACAAACCATGTCTGTAACTGATTTTGATAAGTCTTTGTATCTTATTGATTGTTACTGAAATGCTGCATGCTTTTGTGATATTGTGCCGGAATGAATGCATTTTGATATGTAAAGAACATATCTTTTTGGGATCCAGAGAGTGGAATGTGCCCATTGAATCTGTTGATACCCCAGAAAAGGTTATGTTGTTTTTTAATCCATTTTGTGGGGTAGACCTGCTGTGGATGGTTATTGATTAGGTTATTTCCATGGAAATATGGCCCAGCTTATTCATGGTGAGTCTTAATCCATTTGCTGGAGTCCTTTGTGAGGGGGTAGAAGGTGGAGACATGTTGGAGAGAGCTCAGAGAAGCTAAGAAAGAAATGTCCAGAGACATTTTGGGGAGAAAGGCCAGCAGATGACTCCATGTGCCTTCCCATGTGCCAGATGAATAATGGATGCTAGCAGCTGTTCCTCTAAGAAGGTATGCTCCTCTTGATGCCTTAATTAGAACATTTTCATGGGCTTAGAACTGTAAATTTGTAATCTAATAAATTTCCATTGAAAAAGCCAGCCCATTTCTGGTATATTGCACTCCAGCAGCTTTAGCAAACCAAAACAGGCATATTTTGGAAATGTTCGTTAGTTCTTCAATTATTCAAAGTACCATTTAGAGGAAGAGATAATGCAGTTTCCAAATGCTCTTTGTTCATGAACTTTGGAAATTCTGTTTCATAATTTAAAGAAATGTAACACTCAATGCCTGTCATCACCCAAATTGTTTTCTATTGAGTCATTACTCCCCTTGAAATCGTTCAACAGTTTTCTCTTCTTTTTTTAATGCCTATAGATAAATTCAAATTCCTTAACTGGCCATCGAAGATTTTTTTGAGATGCTGCCTTGGCTCACAAATGTCTGCTTTGTTTTTGACACATATTCATATATAAACTATGCTTCAGTCACACTGAAATATGTGGAAAGTCACTGAAATTGCCTTGCTCAATTGCAGTGAATTTCTTGGCAGACTTTAGCATGTTTGCCTGCAATATCTTCCATTATTCTCTAACAGAATAATATTAATGTGTCCTTAAGTCCTCATTAAGATTAGCTGTATCTGCAATAATGCTGCATAGTAAATGAACTTAAAATCTTAGTGACTCACAAGAACAGACATTTATGTTTCTCATTCACAGATCTGCGTCCAGCTTCAGACACTGTTTGCAATTAGGTCTGAACTAGGTGTGTATGTGTGTGTGTGTGTGTGTGTGTTTTCCCTGGGGCCCAAGTAAAGGAAGATTTTGAAATATATATTAATTTTTTAAGATTACTATAACCATTTGCTCAGTAACTTCCGTTCAGTCATTTTACAAAATGGCTTAATTATTAGAAAATTCCAAAGTACTTAATTTTATAATGTTTAATGTACAATAATATAAAAGAAGAAAGGTTAACTTGCTAATTTTCTGTTTGTTTGTTTGTTTAATTTCTTTTCTCATTTTAAACAGTTAAAGTAGAGTAAGATTAAAGGAGATCTAGGACTCCTATAACCTGGATAATTCTAACAGCCCTCTTTCTCAACCAATTATACCGTTGATAAAGGAAATAATTTATGGATCTCAAATATAGAAACAAAGCTTAATAGGTCTGAGTTGAGTTCCTGATGAGAGAGACATGATTTAAACCAATGTCTAGGTGCCTGGTGTTTATTAATGCTAGATAAATGCTTTGATCAATACCAAATCTCAAGAGTTTTAATTTCCAACCACTTCCTGTGAGATTTAAGAGCAAAATGTAGACTAGAAAGTACAAAGGCACTAATGGAGGCAGTAAATTATTAAGAACACTATAGTTGTTTCAATTTCTCTCATGAAATTGAACACAAATGGTTAAGATGAGGCATGTTTTGTTGGAATATATAATAGAGTGGAATAAAGAGTTGATAGAAGTTGGCTTTGCTGACCTTCACCAGGATTTTGAAGTGGCCATGGATTACAGCCACATCCAGGACCATTAGATACACCATATTTCCTGAATGTACCTTTGTTTAGTATAACATAGGTCAATGATGAAATACCTTCTCAAAACATGTCACATTGAATACCATAATTTAGATGTGATGAGGACAAACAGAAAATCCTAATGCCTGTTTCTTTTAACTAAGTGTCTAAGCTTCAGGAAGGAAGAGGAAAATTAAATTCAACTTAATTGGCCCTAGGGAGAAGAACTAATCCATCACAGAGGTTTGTCCATTCTATCTCCAAAATACATTGTAAATCTGTCTTCTATTCTCTGTCTCTACTGGCCTGGTAGATTTTACACTGGTAGCCTCCATTGAATCAAACTCCTTTGGGTAGTTCTCTCTCACACTCACTCTAGGCTTGACTATATGGATTGTTTGATATATTACTCAGGGTTCTCTAGAGAAAGAAAACCAAGAGGAATTATATGTAAATAGGAGATTTTATAAAGTATCTCAGGCAACTGTATTAATGTATGAGTCAAATTCCATAACTGGCAACTCTGATGAAGGTTATAGATGAACTCTCCAGGAGAGACTGAAGGAGAAAAGAAAGTTCTGTCTTCTCAATTAAAAGTCTCCAATTGATTGGATTAAATCCAGCTGATTGGATTAGGGGGAGTGGCTGCTCCCACAAGATTCAGTCAGGATTAAAACATGGCTTTTCGGGGTATATAATATTTTTAAACCAGCTTATTCCACCTCTGGATGCCAAAAAGACATTGTTTTTTCCATATAAAAAATACATTCACCCCATCACAGTATCCCAAAAGCCTTAAAACAGTTTAGTCACAATATAAATAAAACACAAAGTCAAAACCAGTACACAATCACATCAAAGTCAGCTAAAGGTATGGTCTATTTGATTGTAGATGTAAATCAGCTGTAGATGCAATCAACTGATGAATTAATAAACCAGCCTTCCATTTCATTAACAAGCTACAAAATGTACTTGCAACAATGGTTAAGCCACTGCTTGCTTGACCAGAAAAGTGGGCACTATCACCTGGCCAAGTTGACATGTGAAGCTGACCATCACACTTAGCTAAATTATTCATCAGTAAATGTGATGAAATAGCATCACATTTGATGATGGATAAATGTTTGCACATGTGGCTTGTCCTCTTGGAACACTGCTGTCACCATGCGAGGAAGCCCATCCGATCTTCTTTAAGGAGGCCCAACCATAGAATTGCTGTACTGCAGCCTTGTCATACAGTCGATGCACCAACCAAATGAAGTTGCATGAGTGAACACAGGAGTGTCTTGCAGAACAACTACCGAGACAACTCATAAAATAGTGAAAAATAAGAAATCCTTTCTTTCAGTCATTAATTTTTGAGCAGAAGTTTGAAATACAGCAACAAATAACTGATAAAAACTATCATTACAATAATCCAAGTTATAATAATTTATTATTGCCTAAGCTACCTAATTTCTCTCCTCTCACATTCTTTGTCCCTTCCAATGCAGTCTCCACAAAAAAGCCAGCGTGAACATATGCATATATGCTAAACTGAAACAATGTAGAAAATATCAGAAAGTCCCTGTCCAGGTCTGACATTCAAATTGGTGGCTTGTTACAAATATTTTTCCTACAGTAGATACTAAAAAAAGGAAGAAAATAGGAAATTAATAATTAGCATGCTTAAAAAGAGTAAAAATTAATTCATTTACTTGATTTTGTGACTGTGTTGTGCATTTTTCAGGTTTTCTACATATAGGATTATGTAATGTACAAATAAGGAATGTATTACATTTCGCATTTCAATTTGGATGACTTTAAGTTATTTTTTCTTGCTTAATTGCTCTGGCTAGAACTTCTAGTACAATGTTGAATAGCTGTGTTGACTGTGGACATCCTTGTCTTGTTCCAGATCTTAGGGGGAAAGCTTTCAAGCTTACGAGTATGATGTTGTCTGTGGGATTTCCAAGTTTGCCATTTATCATGTTGAGAAGTTTCCTTCTATTCCTACTTTTCTGAGTGTTTTTATCAAAGATGGGTTCTTGGGTTTTGCCAAATGCCTTTTCTTATCAACTGAAATGATCATGCATTTTCCTTCATTTTATTTATATGGTATATAACATTAATTGATGCTCTTATTTTTAATCACCAAATTTAGATAGAAAAATCATACTTGATCATGGTGCGTAATTTTAATATTGTGTTGTTTCTTTATCTGTAAAATTATGTAACTGGCCAAGGTAGTATAACAACCATCTGTCCATAAATTTTCTGCAATTCTGATCATGGATCTCCTGTTGACCAAGATGACAGAGTAAGATACTCCAGGGTTCCACTTTCCCCACAGAATCTTTGAATAACTAACAGCACTGGTAGAGCCGTCTTCCTCAGAGCCCTGGAAAACAATTAAAGAGATGCAGTAACTGGGTGAGTGCCAGTCAAGAAAACACAGCTTAAAAACCATCAGGAAACTCATGGTGCCCTTGCTGGCTGGCTCTTCTCATACATGATGCAGTACTGGCCTATATTCCATTGTGGTTTCCTGACCCTGTTCTGGAGAGTTCGGAGTAAACCCTATGCACAAATTGGGATGCCTGTATATGCATGCCAGTCTGTCTGTTGGTAGCCTGAAGGACTGAACTTGGACATTTATTTCAGGTTCACCCTACCAGAAATTGCCCTACCAGAAGAAAATTGCACACAGGTAAAGTAGAGTAAGGAACAATCAAATTGAAGTGGCCTGTGCAAATGATTACTGGTTGCCAAACATGCAATAGAGGAGTACAGAAGGCATTTGGATTTCTGTAAATAGAGGAATATCCAAGGCCACAAGTGAATGCCTAGGACAAGAAAAGGGCTCAGAAAGAACAGAGAGGACCCTTCTTACTTGCCTCAGGCAGATCTTCATGGTAGAGAGCTGAACTCTGAAAGAGAACATCAAAAGAGTTTTACTGGGGATGGCTCTTTGGCATAATTATAAATTGGCTTAGCTTCTCCTTTGCAGGAATAAGCTTCAGAGGGGTAAGCCTCAAGATGGAGGGCTTGGCTTAGTAAGTTGGCAGTTGCTAATGATTGCAAGACTATCAGGAACTCCCCAGGTGGGGAAGTTTAATATTTCCACATTTTCCCCCAATCTCTCAGGGGGACTTTGCAAATACTTTTTTTAATTTTATGCCTAAATTACTCTGAGATGCATTGGGGTATACATTAGCCTGCACAAAACAACAAGATCTCATTCCTATTTAAGGTTCCATATAATTATGTTGTTTGAATAAACTGACCATACAGGTTAAATTAGTGTGCTACAGAAAATATAAATTTTGCATCAAATAAACATCTCTTCCTTTATTCTCAAACAGAAGTTGAAGTTCTAAAGCACAGTAAAAACCATCCTTTATCCTGTATTCATATTTACCTTCTTCCTAACCAGACCAGTTATATTCATATCTCTAATTGGAGTCTGATCTATTTTTCAGCCTCTTTAACAGCTGCTGTACAAAGTAATGTTGGCTTTCTTAGCTGCAGAACTCTAGCTCTGAGTCTCAAATACACAAAGTTCCAGGGAATAACCAGTTTATACACAAAGAGCTCCACATCTCATGATTTAGAAATAGCATTTAAAAGTCAGAAATAGAAGTGACTGCTGTGAGAGCTTAAAATCTAGGAACCTTTACAATAGCTTTATTGAAGATTCTGTACGCCTTAATTGTCAATTGCCCAATCTCTGCCCACATTCTATCCCCTGATAACCTATGCTCTCACATTCAATTCTTGGAGTTTTCATATTATGTAGCTCATATTAGTGAGGGCCCACAATATCTGTTAATTTCTGGCTTATTTCACCCAAAAAAATGTTCTCAAGGTTCACCCACTGAGCCACTTACCTCACAACCTCATTCCTTCTTGCAGCCACTCAACATTCTACTGTATGTACACAGCACAGTTCTCCCCTCCATTCATTAGTCAATGTAAGTTGAAATATCTATTTACATAATCTGGATATTAAACCTTCTTCAGATGTATGATTAATGAATATTTTCTCCCATCATGTAGGTTGTCATTTTACTTTCATGATAAAGTGCTCTGAGGCAAAAAAAAAAAAAAGTTTTTAATTTTGATGAGTTCCCATTTATCTTTTTCTTTTGCTGATTTTGCTTCGGGTTTAAAATCTAAGAAACTATTGACTATTCATTATTGGTCAACTATTGACCATTCATTAGTCAATGTATCCTTAAATCATCTCCATCCATTACAAATCATGAAAACTGCTGCAACAAACACCAGTGTATAAATATCCATTTGTGTCCCTGTCCTCAGCTCCTCCAAGCACAGAGTTACAGGATCATATGGCAACCCTATACTTAGCCTTCTGTGGAACCACCACACTGTCCTGCAGAGAAACTGTACCATTCTACCTCCCTGCCAACAGTGAATAAGTACATTTCTCCCTCCATATTTTCTTCAACACCCATCTTAAACAGTTTTATTCACACACAATACAACCCATCCTAATTAAGCAATCATGGCTCTAGTATAATCACATAGTTTTACATTCACCACCACAATCCATATGATGACATTTCCATTTAGTTCAGCACTGTGATCAAGATACTTCTACCCATTCCAGACTGCTAAACAATGTGTATCTAGTCACAGAAGTCCCTCAAACATTTGTTCCAGACAGTCCCTGCCTTAAAGGACTAACTAAACTCCACATTTTCCTTTGCCACCATTTTGCAACACCTCTACCCCAACTGATTTTTGACTAAGTAGCAAGGACCACTCAATCAGGGAAGAATAGTCTCTTCAACAAGTGGTGTTAGGAAAACTGGACCTCCATTTGCAAAAGAAAGAAGGTGGACCCCTACCTTGCTATCTTACAGCTAGAATGGATCAAAAACCTATATATAAGAGCCAGAACTATCAAACTCCTAGAAGAAAATGTAAGGAAGCATCTTCAGAACCTTGTGTTAGTCAATAGTTTCTTAGATTTTAAACCCAAAGCAAAAGCAGCAAAAGAAAAAGATAAATGGGAACTCATCAAAATTAAAAACTTTTTTTTTTGCCTCAGAGCACTTTATCATGAAAGTAAAATGACAACCTACATGATGGGAGAAAATATTCATTAATCATACATCTGATGAAGGTTTAATATCCAGATTATGTAAATAGATATTTCAACTTAACAGCAAAAAGACATACAACCCAATGAAACATGGGCAAAATAATTAAATAGACATTTCTCTGAAGACCTACTAATGGCCATAAAACTCATGGAAAAAAGCTCAGTATCATTAGCCATTAGGGAAATGCAAATCCAGACCACAATGAGATATCATTTCATGCTCACCAGAATGACTACTAATAAAAAACTGGAGAATTGCAGATGTTGAGAGGATGTGGGGAAATAGGAACAGTCATTCATTGTTGGTGGGAATATAAAATGGTACAGCTTTAGTAGAAGACAATTTGGCAGTTCCTCAGAAAGTTAAACATAGAAATATCATATGAGGTGATCACACGTCGAGATACATATTCAAAAGAATGGGAAGCAGGGACTCAAACAGAAATTTGCACAATGGAATTACTCACAATTGCCAAAAGATGGAAGTAACCTAAGTGTCCATCAACAGGGGACTGGATAAACAAAATGTGGTATATACACACAATGGAATATTATTTGGCTTTCAAAGGGAACAAATTTCTGATACATGTGACAAAATGGATGAACCATGGTGACATCACATTGAAAGAAATAAGCTAGACATAAAAGGACAAATATGTATGCTCTCATTGATGTGAAATAATTAGAAAAAGGAAACTCATAGAGTCAGAAGCTAGAATATTGGTTCCAGGGGAAAGAGTTGGGTAGAGAATAGGAAGTTAGGGGAATCCTTTATTATGCACATTGTTCTCTAGAGTACAACTTCTATAATAATAATAATAATAACAATAATAATAAAATAACATAATGCATGCAAAAAATTAAGAAACATGCATAATGGGAAGAAGAGAAAAAAAGAACAGCAAGATTTACTCATCCATATATCAACTTAGAATAGTAATTAGGATCATTTGAATATTTTGCAGATGCTAAAGGACCACAGATTTGGGTTTTTCTGACAACCAACTAAATACAGACATAAAAACTGTTATATGATTGGCAACATAAATAAATTGATAGCAAACCAGATAGATACTCAGAAGAAAACACAATTGTCTCTAGTAATAAGGATTAAAAGAAATTCAGTTGGTCTTTATGAAAAGATACTGTGTTACATTGTCACATGGAATAGGAATAGAAAGTTTTTGTTGAGTGGGCAGAATTTCAACTAAATCTTTAGGTTTAAATATTTGAATAAGTAAAGAGGAAAACTAGATATACATATTCCAGGACGTTAAAACAACAGAAACATGAATATAAAAGTGATGAATGAATTCAATACATTCCAGGTCATTTAAGATGGCAGAAGTAGAGGGTTTATATTGGAGAGTTGTTGAAAAAGTATGAGAGGTAAAGGTCAAACACAAAGCTCTTGAGGAGAGAAATAAAAATGGCGATATTTATCTTATATTTGAGAGAGGAAATATGCATTTTAAATTCTGTTGGGGAGGAGCATGTATTCTTAGAAGGAGGAAACATACTCAAACAGAAAAAGACTTTGTATACACAGAAAAATCATTATACCATCATAACAATAACTACAATTGCTTGACATTTCACAAATTGCCAGAAGTTTTTATTAACTTCCTTTTAATATTTTAAAAAAACTTTGGACATTTAAGTTACAGTAAGATTTTTCTGCAAAGACATTTTTTTTGTTTGTTTACTACATATGTCTTCCACTTTTTAAACAAACAATAGAGTTCACTGGTACTTTTTCAACAAATTATTCTTCGAACATTCACAGGGACTTTTAAAACCATGTTTGCCTATAATTTACACAAAGATTCTTCATACTGCAAAAAGAAACAGCTCATTCAGGACCCTACATGTTCTATTTAATTTCCAGGGAAGAAAAAAGATTTAAAGGGACTAGGCATCTTGTACAAATATTCTGGAGTTGAGGGGAATGAATAGGACTGAAGTATATATGCCTGGAAAGGAGGGACACTTTACCCTCTATCATAGATGAAATGCGTAGGAAGGAAATATAGGGCAAACGTTTTCATTTGGAGAGAAAGAAAATGAGATAGCTCATTTCAAATAGTCAGTCATCTTTTATTGGAAGAAAGAGTTCTTTAGGTTAAAAACAAAAGCGATCATAACCCAACAACAAGACCAGACTACAGTTAGCCAGTCCAGGACCAAGATGGTCCTTCTTCCTGGTCATCTTACCAAGTGCAACCAAAAATAGTGCATGATATATATAAAATAAACAAAGACAGAAAGGTAGTGAGAAGACAGCCTGGCTACGGACTTCAGGACTCAAGGAACCACAACTCTAATCCTATCCTAACCCTAACTTCCATTTTCCATGAATTTTTAAATCCTCTCTACAAAATTTGCATTGAAATCATTTCAAAGGTCAAATGCTTATAGCTGCAAGTCTTGTAATTTTTCCCTTTGGCTACTTTGGCAAATAGAGGGATCACCATGGATTGATAGCAGGGGTAAATAGCATTTCCAGGGCTCATATTCTCACACAGGCTCAAGGATACGTTGAAATAGAGAACTCTCTTTTTAAAACATGTTGCCAGAAGGGCACAGCTCTTTAGCTCTTAATGGTGAGTATCTTCCAGATAATTTTTGAACAACCACAAAGATGATGCAACCAATGAAACAGCTGTTATGACCCCAACCATGATTCAAAGCAGGGCTACTGTTGTCAAGCCATCGTTCTCAATTGTTGATGGAATGAGAAGCTTACACATTCCCAGATGCAGAAAAACTAAGAATTTTTCACATTAAATGTGACTGAAAATAACGATAAAGAAAGTTCTCTAAGCAGGAAAAAATACGATAGAAGAATGAACCTTGGAACACAAAGAAGAATAATGGAAAGAACAAACAATATGGATACATGCAGTACATTTTTTCCACCTATTGGGTTTTCTAAATTATATTTGACAATCAAAACAAAAAAGTTAAACACTGTCTGATGTGGCCTTCATCATATGCAGAGGAATATTTAAGACATTTTTTATTATAAACAGTGGAGGACAGATAGACTTAAAAAGAGGTAAAACTTCTATACTTTGCATGAACTGGAAAATATTGACACCGAAAGATCTTTCTGATGATGGAATAGTCCTGAATCTTGATTTTTGTTTGCTTTTAAAAACTATTCTTTTAGAAATATTTTTAAATAAAATATTTTAAATAAAAATATTAAAAAATATTACTTTAAAAATATTTTTAATTGTTAAATATAACATACATACAAAGCAAAGAAAGAAGAAGTGATAGTTTTCAAAGCACTCTTCAACAAGCAGTTACAGGACAGATCCCAGAGTTTGCAAGGGGTCAACATATCATCATTTATGTTGGTGTAATCTATAATTAATAGATTATTTCTTTGAGCTGCTCTAGAACACTGGAGGCTAAAAGGATTATATATATTTTTTATCATCACTTTTTTCTTTTTTTGTGAAAAATAACATATGTACTAAAAAAAACAATAAATTTCAAAACACAGTAAAACAATTAGTTGTACAACAGACTTCAGAGTTTGGATGGGTTACAATTCCATGATTTCAGGTTTTTACTCCTGGCTGCTCTAAGATACAAGAGGCTAAATGAAATAGCAATAAAATGATTCATCAATCCTACTCGTTTGTTAAACCCTACCTTCTCTTTATAATTCCATCATCACCTTTGATCTTTATATCCCACTCTTTAAGGGTAATTGAGCTATGGCTGGTCTGACTTTTTCATGTTGGAAGGGGCTATCAGTAATATTGGATAGGGAGGTGGAACTAGCTGATGTTCTGGAGACCATGGGCCCTCTAGGTTTCAGGACTTATCTAGTCCAGGGACCCGTCTGGAGGTTGTCAGTTTCTGGAAAGATACTCTAGTGCATGGAACCTTTGTAGAATCTTATATATTGCCCAAGATGTTCTTCAGGATTGACAGGACTGGTTTTGGTTGGGATTTGTCAAGTTAGGATAGGTAGCAAGGTCTAACTGAAGCTTGCATAAGAGTGACCTCCAGAGTAGCCTCTAGACTCTATTTGAACTCTCCCAGACACTGATAGAATCATGTTGTGAAGTAGGCATCATGTAAGGGAACCCAGACCTTGTTATTATACTCCTTGGGCTCTTAGAAGGGCAACACACAGCAGGGACCCTCACACTCAGAAAGTAAGCTTTTGGGAGAGGAATGCCAATAGCCCTATGAATGTTCTCCAAGTAAACCTCAGTTACTGTGCTGCTGGTATAAAAAAACAGGGCCCTTGGAGGCAGGGGTCTTGGCTGTAGAACTAACACTGTATGACAAATTTTCCTACAGGTGCCACCTATAATAACTTGTTATTCAGTGTCTTTAACACACCTTAAAGTAACAATCATTAGCCATTCTTCTCCAGGCTTAAAAATAAAGCCAACAATTTAGGAACTTAGATATGGATAGATAAGGTCAAAGATTCAAGTTTACATGGAAGGAGAAATATCTCTTAGTCAAGATTTATTTCAGTGCCTGGAAACATTCAGACCAATTAAAATGGTGCTACTGTAATTTCTTAAAATGCATAGATATAAACTTTTCATATTAAACTTTTGAAAATGTTGACACTATCTGATTTTCAGAAACAATGGCTATTTAAAAAACACAAGGCAACCATAAAATATCAAAGAACTTTCATATACTTAAATGAGGCCATAATTAGCAGCAAACTAGTCAAACAAAATAAACACAAATCTGTCTTTACAATTTGTATGTTGGTTTAACTCTGCTTCATTAAATAGAGGCATCTTTTGCTCAAGCATTTTATTTCTAACATTAACTTATTTTCTAAATATTTTATAAAGAAATTAAAAATGCCACATACTGCTGTTTGCCACAAAATCATACACCATAAAGTAAAATACAACCAACTGAATTTACCCATGTTTCCCAATAATCCGACATAATTTATGATATTTTTCTATATACTTTATTCTAATTCATTTAAACAGATTAGGGAAACTGATTTATGATGAGCTGTTTTCATCTTTAAAATTACCTTCCATATACTACCCCTCCAGCAAATCCAGTGCTAGAGTGAAAAATGATGCCCAAAGCAACCTATAACCTTAATTTCCCAAATATCAATTTCAAGTTCTGCCTACTTGAACAAAAAGACTCAAATAGCCCAAAATCACATAGTTAGCAGGGAGGAAAATGTATGAGATAAAGATTATTTAACTAGAACTTTATTATTTATGTTTTTCCCACAAGCTACAAGCACTCTTTAGTCTGGCACTAAACATACACAACTACAGAGTTTAGATTTTTTTTCAGGCACATAATTACATGAAAAATAAATAACTTTCAAACTTTTCCATAGTTAAACTGGCTCTTAAATATTTTCAGGGGAGAGGAGTTCCAAGAATTTTGTGTTTTTTTTTTTTAAGAAACTGGTACATACAAATGAACTGCTATACGTTCAACTAAATCTTGAAGAAACCTACAGAATTTTTTTTTCTTAAAGTACAATGCAGATATGCATGGCCATCACTGTTCTTATAGTGAAAGGATGAAATGGTAAAGATTGAGTAAATCTGCTGTGAGTTGCAGTTATAAGCTAATCTAAATGGAAAAAACAAGATGAAAAACTTGCCATTGACAATCACTTAAAGGGAAAAAGAACCAATAAAAAAATACTGAACAAGAATATCTCCTCTTTAAGGTGAGAAAATGTTACCCAACACAAAAATTTACAGATTTGAAAAACACTCATTTTTCTTTGACTTAAAATAAAACCAAAAAAATAGTGGAAGGAAGAAGTCAAGACTATTTAGAATTGATGCAGATTTATGTAAAAATGGAACAGAGAGTACAATAATTTCACCTCATAAAGGAAATGTCTTCATGTGCTTAATAAACTACATTAAAGTTTAAAAAAAAATCCATGCACAATTATCAAAAATGCAAAGTTTGGATTTTTCCTCTTAGGTCTGTAATAGACTATCAAACCTCTGCTTAATGCATTTACTTCTACAAGCCTGTCTGTTCTGCAGCACATGCTATGCAAATACCTACATACATGCTGGTATTTTAAGAATCATGTCTCATCTCAAACTAGTGAAATGCTTTTTGCCCATTTTTTTTTCCATCATAAGAAATTTAAGATCTTTCTAAATGGTACATTTTAGAAAGATTTGAAATAGTTTTTAATCAACATATTACATAAAAACAACCTTGATTTTTAAGTAAAATCTTTTTAGTACTATGGCAAGATGGGTTTAATTTAACAGCTAAAGCATACATATAGTAATTACATTGTACTATTTAAACTAATTCACAATGATAAGAAAATGGATTGATTTTTAAAATATCACCGACATGAGACTGTGTAGTTATGAACAGTGACATACTAGAAAACGGTGAATAAATGAATAAGATGATTTTCCATCAGTGGCCTTTCATTATTTTGCTTTCAGTAACCTGAAAGAAATTGTCTTCTTTGTGTTTCAAATGTTCTGGTAATTCTAGCCATTTCTTAGATTCTTCACTATCACCTTGAATTGCTGAAATAAGTGATTCTAAAGAATCAAAGTTCTTTTCTGGTCTGAGGTAGCCCCGATGGGCATATTGAGCATTTCCCCCATTGAAGTCCTCTTTGAAAGTATGTATGACGTCAGCTTCGTGGGCTTTTTGGTATTCTTGTAGTTTGGATTCTATCCTGTGCTCACCACCGTCTGATGGACAGCTCCACTTCCAACACTGGCCTGACCATAATAAATGCCAGCGGACATATCATTTGGAAGACTGTCGACTCCTTGTTGGAGAAAGTGAGCAGTAGGGATGCCGGGCTGCTTGGTGCCACGCGCCCCAAGCCGGACACCACCTGGCCGGGGCAGAAGTAGGGTAGGTGACTCATGATGCCACCCGCTTGCGGCGCTGGGTTCAGCCCGGTCTGCGCGTCCCACCGGGTCGCGCGGTCCAGGCGGTGCCAGGACCCTCCCGGACCAAGCGGGGGATACAAAAGGGAGTCCGGCCTCTCGTGTGCACACAAGGCCGGGGGGCTACGACCAAGCGCCGGAGCGAGTCCCTCACATCGCTGACCCAAGGGGAGCTACTGCCTGAATCTTGATTTTGATGTTAGTTAGAGGAATAACTTAGAACTATACATACACATTGCACCAATATCCATTTCCTGCTTTCGGTATTTATGCAAGATGTAATCAATGGGGGAAGTGGGGGAAGTGTACATGGAACCACCATATACTATCTTTGCAAATTCTTGTAAATCTGTATTTATTTCAAGTAAGTTAAAAATACTTGGGGGAAAAAAGCACTGCCTCAAAGAATGTTTCTGTGTTGTTGTTGTTTGGCATGGGCAGGGTCCAGGAATGGAACCAGGGTCTCCAGCACAGCAAGTGAAAATTCTGCCACTGAGCCACTGGTGCACCATCCAAAGAGGGTTGTTTAAAGACACTTGCTTCTATCTGTTAAAGAGTGTACAAACTCTTAAACCTCCATTCCATTCATGATGATCCTTGATTTTAAATTTCCCACTGGTGTAAACTCCAAAAAGAGAAAATTTTAAAAAGCATCCTTCCACTGACGTTTAAGCCCATCATTAAGTCAAAAATGTAGTCACTAGGAAATATCTGAGTTCCTTCTCTCACATTATTTTGAAACAGATTCTCAAAAACACAGCAATTGGAGGAAAGAGAACCATTTAATATGGGTGGGAATTAAACCCGTATGACTATGAGTTATTGTTTAAGGAAAACATATCTAATTTTGAGATGTTCAAGAGATATTACATGGAAATGATTTACTTGTTTTTTTTAATTTTGAAGTACTTATAGATTCATAGGAGGTTGCAATGAAATATATAGACATGTCCCATGCATCCTTCCCTTTCAGCCTCTCCCAATGTTAATCTCTCATACAACTATAGCACAATATCAAAACCCAAAAACTGATATTGATACAATTCATAAATATTATTCATATTTCATCAGCTACACATGCTCTAATTTGTGTGTGTACGTGTGTGTGTGTAGTTCTATGCAAGTTTATTAGATCACATAACCACAATGTTCAGGAGAGATAAGGGGTAAGGGACAAATGTCACTAAAAAGAGATAGCAAGAGGGCACAATTAAATGAATTGTTTTTAATATAAATTTCAGATTTTTCTTAATTTAAATTCTTTGAAACTTACTTAGAGGAAGGATAGACTATTGCCTCTGAGGTAAAGTTCCCCAGAGAAATCAGGCAGGAAAATGTTAGATTTTAAGCGATTATTTGTCAAACTCACAGCTTACCGTTCTCTTTTCAGATTGTCTTACCACTTAAATTAAACTGTCTGGTGGAATAAAAGTATTTGACAACAAATAGGAATTCAAATGATTGCTTAGGTTTGTTGACCATATTAATTGCTTTACCTTCCAAGTGCCTGTATTTACTGGCATAGAAAGTTCCTGTTATTTATTACCATTTACTGTGAAAGACCTTTGTTCGTTGTGTTTTTAGCTCTGTTTTTCTTAAGAGGCAGGAACTCTGACAGCTGCTGCCAGCTCTGTGCAGTTTGTTGAAAACAATAAGGAGAATTGCCTAGCAACCTCACATCCAACTTTTGGTACCCTCCTGAAGATTACATTCCACGCATTTTGTTCATCTCTGCAAGCTTAGAAGAGAAAAACACAAACACACATTATAATAAAAGCTGCACCAACTTATACTTTTCTGCAAGATATGTACCCAATTTTCATAGCCAATTTGGCTTCTCAACATGCGTATCAGACAAGTTATTAACCCTGAAGTGATCATGAAGAGGTTTATGCAAGTGAGAGAGTTAGTTTCCCCTCAGCTGTCTGATAGTCGTTTTCTTTTTTAAGGCTTGAGAGGACAGTCTCCACAATTAAACTGGAAAAAAACAAGTGCTCCTATGCTTTTCTAAACATAGAATGCCTTAAGATAAAATACAAGTTATTTTGAGTCATTTTCAGAGCACGAGAGAGGAATGAAATCAACATTGTTTGAGTCTTGGTATTAGCCTGGGTATTAGCTGCTTCTGTTGTATTTCCCTCCATACTCAGTTATTTACTTAGTGATTATGATGGACATTGGGGAAATTATTGGGCATTGTGAGAAAAGCGTAATACCAAAGAGTCAGAAAGCTTAACTCCAAGTCTGGACTGTGCATATTTGTTTCACCTATGTTTGTTTTCCCTATCTCAATGGACTTGATCAGTCACTTAATTTCTCTTTCCCAATATCCTCATCTGCAAAATAAGAACCTGTCCTAAATAAATACCTAAGGTCCCTCCTCTTCTGACATTCCATGTTTCATTGAATGGTCTTGGTCTTCCATGGGACTGTTTCATGATGAAAATTGAGAAGAAGAAGAAAATGGTTATGGCATATACAGAATTATCTCTTTCTTTTTTTTTGGATGCATGATCTGGGTCTCCCACATGGAAGGCAGGCATTCTAACCACTAAACTACCTGTGCACCCAGAATTATCTCTTTTAATTATAACATTAAATCAAACATTGCTTTCTGTAAAAGTGTGAGAAGAGTGCTTGAGAAGACTACAAATACCTCTGTAGATCTGGTAAAATGACAGGGTACAAATGTGTACAACGATTCCATATTATAACAAAAATATCCCATAAAATTAAAAGAAATTACTTATAGTCAAAGGCAATGAGAGAAATGATAAGGTACGGGTCAGGAAACTATAGCTTGCAGACTCACTCCAGTCCACTGCTCAATTTTGTGAATAAATGTTTATTGGAACACTGCAAAAGCTTTTTCTACATATTGTTTATGACTACTTTCATGCTATATTGACAGCTAATTAGTTGTAACAAAGGCTGTTACATTCTTTAAAGACAAAAATATTTACAAATTTGCCCCTTTCCAGAAAAAGTTTGCTTATACCTGTTATATTACAAAATTTTCAATGCTCATTCAGACTTCAAGTCAGTTACTTTAACCAGAATATGTGCATTATATCAATGAAAAAGAGAAATATATTCCAAGTTATAGGTACTCTATTTTTTCTATTTAGCAATTAGTCAAAAATAAATTAAAGACCAATTTTCATTAAAGAGGACTGATACGTGTTTATCATTAATTTGTCAAAATATATTAACTCTTTCCTTTAGGTTTTCTCCATATTTATAATTAAATATTCAAATATTCAAAAATGCTTTGGAAATAGCAAATTTAATATTTATGCAGATGATATTATATAAAATGTTAAGTCCTCATTATCCTGTCTCAGGGTTATATCAACTCCCAGTACAGTGTCATAATCTAGTATGCAGGGAACTTGATCATTTCTCCATCCCAGAAGACATCACATGGGTCCATTATATTGATGGTATCATGTTGATTGGACCTAATGAACAAGAAGTAGCAGCCACTCTACACTAATTGGTAAGGCATTTGTGTGTGAGAGGATGAGAGATAAATCCAACAAAAATACAGAGGTCTTCCACCTCAGTAAAATTTCTAGGTGTCCAGCGGTGTGGTGCATGCCGAGATAACCTTTCTAAGGTGGAGGATGTGTTATTGCACCTGGCCCCTCCTATAATGAAAACAAAAGCCACAACACCTAGTTGGCCCCTTTGGATTTTGGAGACAACATATTCCTCATTTAGATGTGCTACCCTGGCCCATTTATCAAGTGACCCAAAAACCTATTATCTTTGAGTAGGAACTGGAACTAGAGGAGGCTCTACAACAGGTCCAAACTGCTGTATAAACAGTGCTGCCACCGGGGCCATATGATCCTGTAGATCCAATGGTGCTGTGTCAGTGGTGAATAGAGATGCTGTCTGGAGTCTTTTGACAGTCCCCAAGCAAATGAAAATTTTTAGGATTTTAGAGCAGTCATGCTATCTTCTGCAGTTAACTAGTTTTTTTTTTTTTGAGAAAAAGCATTTGGCCTGTTACTGGACCTTAGTAGAGACTGAACATTCAACCATGGGCCACCATTACCATGATATCTGAGTTACCTATCATGAGCTGTGCTTTGTGTGACCCACGAAACCATAAAATTGTGCATGTGCAGCAGCACTGAATCATAAAATGGAAGTCCTATATATGAGTACGGATTCTAGTGGCTTCTGAACGCTCAAGTAAGTTACATGAGGAAGAGGCCCAAAAGCTCTGTAGGCTGGTTTGAATTTGTGGACCCCAGAAAAAACATATCCTTTAATCCTCATTCAGTATTGCTGGATGGGAGTTTTTTAATTTTCCCAGAAGATGTGACCCGCCCAATTGTGGGTGGTAACTTTTGATTAGATGATTTTCATGGAGATGTGTCTCCACCCATTTAAGTGGGTGAGAGGTTGCTTACTGGAGCCCTTTAACAGGGAACCATTTTGGAAAGAGCTACAGATCCTGCACAGCCAGAGACCTTTGGAGATAAAGAAGGAAAATGCCCCTAGGGGAGCTTCATGAAACAAGAAGCCTAATGAGAAAGCTAGTAGATGCTGTCATGTTCACCATGTGCCTTTCCAATTGACAGAGAAATTCTGAGCATCATCAGCCTTCTTGAAGCAAGATATCCTTCCCTGGATGCCTTAGATTAGACATTTCTATAGTCTTGCTTTAGTTGGGACATTTTCATGGCCTTAGAACTGTGGACTTGCAACTTAATAAATTCCTTCTTTTAACAGCCATTCTGTTTCTGGTATATTGCATTCTTGCAGTAAGCAAACTAGAACACCCATGGTCTCCACTCTTACCACATTACCTTCTCTTTCCCAGCCAAAAGCTATGGCTTATTAGGGAGTTCCTTACAGTCCTTTGACTGGGGAAGAGAAAACGGCCGTTTTATAGATGGTTCTGTGTGATATGCAAGGACCACCTGATAATACCACCTGCAGTGCTGTAGTGCCTTTCTGGAAAGTCAGTGAATGATAGTGGTGAGGATAAATCTTTCCAGAAGGTGGAACTTCAAAGAGTACTCCTGGTTATTCATTTTTCTTGAAAGGAGAAATGGCTGGTAATGTGTTTGTATACTGACTCATGGGCTCATTGACTAGATGTCTGGGACTTAGAAGGCATACAGTTGGAAATTTGGTGACAAAGATGCCTGGGGAAGAAGAATGTGAACAGGCCTTTGTGAATGGACAAAACCATGGAGACATTTGTCTCCCATATGAATGCTCACCAGAGGGTAACTTCAGCAGAGGAAGATTGTAATAATCAAGTAGATAAGATGACCTGTTCTGTGGATACCAGTTGGTCTCTTTCTTCAACCACTCCTGTCATTGCTCACTGGGCTCATGAACAAAATGGTCATGGGGGTAAGGATGGACATTATGCATGGGCTCAACAATATGTGCTTCCATTTACTCAAGCCCAAATTGGTTACAGCTACTGCTGAGTGCCCAATATGCCAGCAGCAGAGACCAATACTCAGTTCCCAATATGACACCATTCCCTGAGGTGATCAACTTGCACCCTTGTGACAGTTGATTATTTTAGATCACTTCTATCATGAAAGGGGCAGCATTTTGTCCTAACTAAAATAGACACAGACTACAGATATGGATTTGCCTTCTCTGTATGCTATATTTCTATTAAAACTATCATCCAGCATTGCTTTTGATCAAGGAACACACTTTACAGCAAATGAGGGTGAGAATGGGCACATGCTCACGAAATTCACTGGTCTTACCATATTCTCCATCATCCTGAAGCAGCTGGGTTGATAGAATGGTGGAATGGTCTCTTGAAGACTAAATTGCAGCACCAACTACAGATGAAGAAGGGAATTATTATACTGGCTAGGGTGATTGATCCTGACTATCAAGGAGAAATAGAACTGTAACTACACAATGGAGGTAAATATTCCAGTTTGCCTGGAGTAGAGAAGATCCTCTAGGGCATCTTTTAGTACTACCATACCCTGTGGTTAAAGTCAATGGAAAATTGCAACAACCCAATCCAGGCAGAACTACCAATTGCTCAGAAACTTCAGAAATGAAGGTTTGGGTTATCAAGCAAAGAACCAAGGCAAGCCTATGAAATGGATAGTGGAAGAATATAGTTATAAATATGCGCTACAACCATGTGACCAGTTACAGAAATAAGGACCGCAATATTTATTAATATTATTTTATATTTGTATATGCTCCTAAAGCAAAACTTTTGCTTTCTTCCCTAACTTATCCCCTTATCACATGCCACAAGATATATTAGTTTCAAATTATAGTATTTAAATTATAGCATATCAAGCTTAAGAATGAATATTTCCCAAGAATAGGACTCCTCCCTATACTGGAAAGAGTCAATGCTTTTCTGGTCATCTGCAGGACAGTTGAGCATTGTTGGGTGAAAATATGATGGCGATTATCTTTATTTAGAGATTGAGTATGATTTAAGGATACACGTATGGCTGCCAAGTTGGAAAGGAGTGGACTGTGATGGTTACATTCATGTGTAATGTAGGTTTGATGTCCAACTGTTCCGTCAAGCAAGCAATGGCTGATTATTATTGTGAGAATATCTTGTGGATTTAAATCATCAGGAGGTTGATTTCTTCCATGGCTGATTACATCTACGATCAACTGAGGATATTGCTTTCAACAATTACAGATGTCTTGTTAATCAGTTGAAGGCTTTAAAAGTAGAAGTGATGATTTCACAGTCATTAGAATTTCCTTCTATACCTCAGTCAACCGGCTTCTTCCCAGATACTCAATGGGAAACTTCGTTGGAGTTTCCAGATTGCTGCCTGCCATATGAAGTTTGGACTTGTGAATTCCCAAAGTCACGTGAGACAATTCAGATAAAAACCTCATAATATTTACAGATATCTCTTATTGGTTCTGTTTCCTTAGAAAAACCTAATATACCATTTTTTTAATGCAATAAAATAACATTAATGTTAAGGAAAATGTGGGAATCAGGGAACTGTGTTTCCCCAATATCACTGAGGTTTATAAAATTCACTGACTAATTCAGCTGATCACTTTACATTGAGGTACACTTCACATGCAACTATCATACTATGATTAGGTAAGTATTAGATTTCTAGACCATGTATTGCTCAATCTGAAGTGGCTAGCAGGACCTTTAAAATGGAAACACAGACAAATACTAAATTAATGGGGGAAGTGATGCTTATATTTCTTGTTTCTATTTTGTCTCTTTCACCCATCATCATAAATAGCAAAGAAAAGGGAGTTGGAATTTTATCTTGCTAGGAACTTCCTAAACACATAGTTAATTTTCATTCTTTTAGTATATAAATAATATCTTATTTCCTGAAGCTGTAGGAAGAGTCCTATAATTTAATGGAAGGGATTATCAATGATTAATGGATACAACCCAGTTCCAGAGCTATGGAATTAAAACAACAATATTTAAAGAACACAAAGAGCAGAAGCAAAATTATTGAACTTCACAGGCAGAAAGAAATTGAGGTAAAAGTTAAATCTTTTATTCATGAGTTATGGTCTATATGTAACAATCCAACATTTGCCTATTTTCAAATGTATTCCATGAGAATGGTAGGAGAAAATGGAGAAGTAAAGAAAGTAAAATAATTATGAATTCAGTATATAAGTGTGTGGCTAATGGTGGTGTCCAGTTGCCCTCTGGTTTCCTCTAGGGCAAGAGTTAATTAAGCAGCTATATTAATTTTATTCTTTGGCTCTGCTTCAAGGCATATGAGTTGTGTTTCTACTTCTTAATCTTGTGACTGTTTATCCTCAAATCGGTTCCTCTCTTGTGGACTTAAATCTACCCATATTTGTATAATAATATCTTTCTGGTGGCAAACATTCACTACCTTATTTTCCTATTATTTCTTATTCTCTCTTCTACCCATCAAAGTCTAGTTACTTGGAGAGTGGTGTTCTGAATCTCATTGTTCTTCGATGATGGATCTGCTATCTGTTAGCCAACTTCCTTGTTGCTACACAATTTCCCAGATTCTACCATGTTGGCTAAACTGCTGTGGTTTTCCTTTCACTTCCACATACTAAGAAACTAATCACTGTATTTCAAACCCTTACTGACAGTTTGCTTGAAATTCTATATTGCTCACCAGACTTAAAACATTTCATCACCTAGAGCTGGGTCAATTCCCCTAGAATATTACCTACCAAAGATAGTGGGTCTTCTCTTATACCTAAGCTGTCTAATTATGCTATAAGTAACTTGAAAAATTTAGTAGAAACTATTGAAATGTAAGTGTCAGAGTAAATGAGGATATTCATTTGTTTCTTGTTAATTTTACGTAATGTGCATTTTTCCATGTGTGTGTTTTGCCATATTCACAGAGACTTGCCTATCTGGTTATAGAATGCTTAGTAATGTTGAATAATATTAATGAAGAAGCCAGTTTCTGTTTAGAGTCTATATAAAAGAAGACCAGTTAACATGGTCCAGGAGTCAGGCAAACAAATTCTAAATATCAGACAAATATGAAAATCTGACACTACCACTAATAGCCAGTGTTTCATAAGAAAATATACTTAAATAAATTTGCCTGACTTTTCTTATCTTTAAAATAGTGTCAATATTACCATCGCTTTAAAAAGTTTATTAACAGTAGGAAAAGAATGCATGTAAAGTGTTTAGCTCAGCGCCAAATAGACAGAACTCATCAATCTGTGAGGCCACTGCATATATTGAAGACAGAATATTTAGGTCAAATTATGGTAAAGCAAATATGAAAACACCCACTATCCATTTTTCCAAGACATAGCTCAGTCTATGACATCATCTCCATTTTTATCTCTCTCTCCTGCCTGGGAGAATTCTTCGTCCACAGAGCATAAATCACATATGCCATTATCTAACTGATCACAAGTCAAAGGGAGAAATAGAATCTGAGAGTAAAGTGGAAGAAGCTCTCAGGTCCTCTACCACAGACAGAAAACCCATGTCATTTTTTTTAACCATTAATATGCAATTTAAGAGAACTTGCATTTAAGTGATTTATACTATACTTCTTGGTTTTGCTTTTAAGATTTAAAGAAACATGTTTAAATCATCAAGAAGAGACATGACTGATCAAGTTGAAAAAAGCCAGTTTCTAAAAAAAGCTCATTAATGGACTCTTAACCCAGGGTCGTCTGTCAGAGATGTCGTTCTTTCTATTTCTTTGGCAAACACACTGCTAAAATAGCTTGATACATAGAATACATTTATAATAGAAAAATAAAGGCTTTCACATTTAAATGGTTTCTGGTACTTTTGTCTTACCTATGCCTCCATAAATGTTCCTACTGAATACTGCCAGATTGAACCATGACCAATTTCATGTAGAAGAGATTAATTTACTCTTACAATCCCAATACATCAAAAAAATTGGTTAGCAACATAGTAAATTGGCAAGTCTTCTCTTGATTTTTGGACTCAGCATTTTTAAAAAAATGTTTTTCTGAATACAACTATTATAAAAGTTAAAATCTACCATTTAAAAAAATTTTGAGATGACAGATTTAATATTTAGCCATGAAATCTGATATTCTCAAATCATCTAATTATCTTTATATTAGTTAGAGTGTATTCTTTATTAAAGAATATTCTGAAAGTAGTTTATATCCTTCCTCTGAGAGTGTGAGTTGAGAATTAATTACTGTGTTATTGGTAATGTGAAAAAAAATATTGATTTCCAATTCTGACAAATCCCTTTATCTGCAATGGAATTTTATCTTAAGTGACAATCCCAATCCATGTTTTTGTTGGAAATACAATTCCCGATTTTGAGTATATTTGCTTTGTACATGTTATTAACGTTTTCTCATGCAAGGATGTTTTCTAACAAAATGTCAGAGAAAAGCATTATGTCAAGTAACACATAACTATATTCTAAAATGCTAGGAATGTGTTACATGGAGAAAATACATCTGCTTTTTGAAATTTAAGAAGTCAATATTTCTAATATTGTGCAAATATGGGAATTAATATGTTACAATATGCTCACATTATCCAACAGTGGTTTCAAGTGTTGATTATAACATTACATGTGAAAAAGAACACTCAAAACATATGTGAAGCTAATCCAATACACAGATATTTAAATTCAGTCATTTAGAATGAAGCCAGCAGTATGAAATCAAGAGAGATACAAAAGGGGGCATGCAGGTAGTTCAGTGGTAGAATTCTCCTCTGCCATGTGGGAGACCCGGGTTCAATTTCCAGCCCATGCACTCCTCAAAAACCAACCAACCAACCAACAAAAACAAGCCAAAAAAATTCAACAAAATTACTGCAATAATGGGACACTCACATGGAAAAAGAATGAAATGTGACCCCACCATAGAGCATACAAAAAAAAAAAAATCAAAACAAAAAGAGAGATAGAGTTTGTCAGAATTCCAAGATACCAACAGAAGGCTGATTTGAAGTGACCAAAACTTATATTACTTTATAATTAACACAGAAATTTGATATATATTAAAATATTTTATCCTCACACTATCTTCCCCAAATAAAAAGTCTAGTAGTCACATCTCCCACTCATTTAAAGAAACCAGTTTAAATGATTGTGAGCTTTAGAAAGGTCTAATGTGCTGAAAGGAAGAATGGATATTGACATTTTTTGTAACAGTGTTAGGGTAACTAGTCCAGCTAAGTCTTCTAACTCTAAATATCATCATCTTTTTTTAATTATAGATTCTCATGAATAGTCTTAAGATTGAAATTAGTAGGAAAATCAGTCAATTAAATTTCAATTTATTTTTCCTAACTTAAATTTAGTTGAATACATGTATTAAAAAAAATCCAATTCAGAAAAAATAAATGAGAAGTTAAATGCTTGGATAATTAGCTTCTTAATTATCACATCAATTGTTCTTCTTTCCCTTTGGGTTGCCATCATATTCTCTACTCTTCCCCCTCTATTTTTGATTATTACTATAATTCCTCCTATTTTTCAATGAAGAAGACATTTTTCCCTTCGAAGGAATAGAGAAGATCCTCAAATTATTTTATTTGTCTTTGGTCGTAAATTAGTTGTGTATGTGACTTATTATCAATTATCTTCCCTTGAGGAACGTTGGCACATCTTAAAAGTTGCACAGTGCTCTGGGGTTTCTCCTGAATTCACCCTTTCTAGTGTTTACACCTTCTTATCTGCATAGCATTCATCACTCAGTGCCAGGAAAGTAGATTTACATCAACATCATTCCCTACCTATAGACGTAATGGTCTTTGTTTGGGTTTAACTAATTATGTCAATTTTGTTCTGCCTCTGCTTTAGACTGCGAGTTAAAATGAAAATGGAGGGATTTCCAGTGCAGTCTGAAAATAACGCTGGTAAGTATTTATATGACTTATTATTTAAGCATTCATATATTTTTTTAAGATAGTGAATTAGACTAAAGAATGGTCATCCTGTCTAAATGGGAAAAAAATAAGACAAAATATTTTTGCATCCATTAGAAAGTCTGAACCCGCATATCTTATAAATCTGTATTCCTTTGTCTCAATTTCAAACCTTTTAAGTGAACTTCTTGTAGGACCAAAATGCTTATCTCAGCTCCAATAACATTTATTCTTGGAATAAGTGAAGAAAGAAGAGTGATTCCCATTATAATATGCATATTTCTTTCAGCTAAAGCTAAGGAAAGCACGAGATATCTCTATTGTGAAAACTCACTGCCTGTGTTTGTGGTCAGAGATTTGGCAGTTGCATATTAAGAAGGGTACAGATATTCACTAGGTTTTCCCAAGTGTAAGGGAGATGGCAGGCTGATAGTTTGTGGAGAGAGTTACTTAAGATCTTTTCTATTAAACTGTTGAACATACAGCAAATGATAGACAATTTTAAATCAGGCCATATATTCCCCTTTAAAGTGGAAAACTCTATGGTCAAGAGAATAAACATCACATATGGAAAGTGGGAATCAAAACAAGCACATAAAATCTAATTGTTCTCATCCCTTCTAAAAATAAAATTAACAAGTTTTCTTAATGTTCAAATGATGTGTATGGTAAGAAACAGAAATATTGACTCTACATCTAATTGATAAAAACACTTATGGAAAAGAATGAAAAATTATTCTGATTGGTCACTTATACTTATATAGCTTATTAAATTCAATTTCACTTTAATTAGCCCACTTACAGAAAACACAGATTACAAAAAAAGAAGGAAACATTTTGTTGGGATGTTTTCTAAATAAAAGATTCAAGAGTACTAGACGGAGTAATGTAGAAAAGTATTGGCCAAGATCCCACTCATCCTTTCAGCACATTAAAACCACATTGAAGGGAATAACAATGTAAAACAAAACAAAAACAACAAAATGGTAAAATCATTGATATGACTTCTTGTTCAGCAGGAGTGTGAAAATTGGATCTTGGAGACAGCAGATGGGAAAAGGATTGCTTTAGGCCTTTGAAGTGAAATAATATCTCCAGACAATCCTGGAATGGAAGCTACAAAAACTACAATGAGTTCAATAAAACACTGTGGATTAAAGTATTATTAATGTGATGGATCTAGAAAAGTTAATATCGGAATATCTGAGCCCCGGCACACAGGCAAGGACCTACCATCTGGAAAACAGGATGATGCAAAGTTGGATGCCAAGGAAAAAGTTTAAAGGAAATGGAGAGAACATAAAAATATTTCTGGGCCTTCGTAGAAATGACTATACAGTAAGCAGACACTCAACCATGGAAAATAAGTTTTTAAAAATGATTAAAACTCTTTTGCAAAAAGTCAAACTATAAGGAGAAATGTATCAAAGTTCTAGACATTAATATTCATGGTTAATTGAAGAAAGTGTTTTGCTTGGCTATTTGTTATTATACATTTAGTATTATATTTACCTTTGCATTATATTTATTATAATATTTTAAACTCAATACCAAGTATCCTAGTGACTCTTTAATGTTGTGTGATGCTGTTGAAATATTTTCTTTCCTTGTACATGGCAAAAGTCACTTTTAAATATTAAAAAAACTCCCAAGAACAATGAACATGATCAGATCAAAATGAATAAAACTAGAGCATTTCACATATAGATTTGCTAAAGCTATTTTTTTGTGTGTGTGGCTTGCTGCATAGATCTTTTCTATAATCTTTTCACAGCAGCCAGGTGGTCTCTAAGTGAAAGTTTTTACATTCTTTTCTAACAATTATCAGCCTATACTGATATCAAATCTCTTAAATTAAGCATAGAAAAGCCATGTGTCAGTGAAAATAAACTGAGTGTCTTCGGTTCATAACATATTTAGTCATTTTGACCTTTTGTAACTTTACTGGGAGTAGTTAGTGATGTTACCGTGGTCTCTGATCCAACGTTCTGGATTAAGACATTTAAAATTCTGAAAATAATTTAACTGCAAAAGAGAGTATCGGGTGGTGCAATGGTGGCTCAGTGGCAGAATTCTTGCCTGCCCTGCCATGCTGGAGACCCAGGTTCAATTCCCAGAGCCTACCCATGTTAAAAAAAAAAAAAAGGTTATCAAATATTAAGGTTTATAAGATTCTTAAATATATTAATAATTGTTTTGAAATTTTGCGGACTTGTTATTATGGTTAACTTTAAATGTTCTACTTTTGAACATATTTTGTTTGAATATTTATCTCTTAAACACAGTCTTATTAGTGTTCATTGCCTTTCTTCTTTATTACTCATAGTTGATTTTTCTCTCCTGAAATTTTTTGGTCTCATATAAAAATTTATTTTTTAAGCAATCAACTTCTACTAACATGTGCTTGTTTGCCCATCTTGTGTGTATAATTTGCTTCTTTGCAAAATAAAATAACGGGTTTTGTGTGGTTTGTGTTATTCTAGGTCTTGCCTATGCAGCATGCTGAGATAATATAGTCAGAAAGAAAAGAGAAAATATGAATGAGAAAGTGTTTGTGTGTAAGAATGTGTCTAGGTAAAATACGACCAATCCCCAAAGCCAAACAAATGGGTTGATTCATTACTCCTTTATTCTTGACTGAATGAATCAATTCATTCAAAAAGTCAGTTGACTTTTGGGGGAGAATCATACTTAAGCCAACATCAGGTTGGCTTAGTGAAGTGCAATTGTGAGTCTAGTTGGCTCTGTGAAGTACAATTGTCTGACTTGGGTTGAGATCACATCCACAGGTTTATTCGGTCCAGTCCTACTATGATACAAGTTAATCAGATCTGAACCTAGAAAATTCAATTCATCCAAATAAGAGTCATGCAAATATTCTTTCCTCATACTTACGCAGTATTTTTTCACTGCCTTTGGTACATTTTATGCACAATGAATTTCTATGTCTCCAGCTCTCACTTTTAAATTCATATTTATAGACCTTTCTTTAGTTGTATTTGAAGTAAGATTAGGCATTACTGAAGCTCTGCATTCTGCCGTAGATTTTACGTAATATAAGACGTCTAATTTAAAGTGTCAGTATTTAGCAAAGAGGGTTGTTTACCAATATTATATGTACTCAGTTTTGGGACACCTTGCAGACTGGGCTTTCTCACTTCCATAGATTTTTGCCATGTGATTTCCTTTGGCTAAGGAAATGCGAACAGAAGGAAACTCTCACTTTCCAGTGGAAGTTTATAATACAGTTTGTTCTATACCATGTTCCCTCTTCCCTCTGCCTCTGTTATCAGTGTCCCAAATATGAAGTGCTCCATCAGTTTGGTCTAAAGTGAAGATAACAGACAAAGAGCTGACAGTGAATGAAATTAAATGTAGTATATTTTAATCCAGTTAGATTTAGGGGTCACAATTGCATGACTTATCAGACTGATATTTGAAGTCCATTTTCAGATTTCTTAAGAAAAGGTTCAGATTAGAAAAGTATGGCAATAATATGAACATGTTTTATAAAATATATGAAAACTAGGTCTTCCTGATAAAACAGTTCTTTCAGAAATAATTCTTACATCTAGGCATGTTTATGATTGGATGTAGGCACAGCCTGTATGAAATTGCCTTTATTTAGCCAGTTTTTAATCCAAAAATGGCAATTTCATATGGTTCCACCTAATCAATATTTTGATGATGCTGCATTGTCTCTGTGTATCTAAGGGAAACACACATGTTTTAGAAACTTGACAGTTGAATAAAACTAAGAATACTCACATTTAACATTTGCCTAGAGTTTAAGTTTATTTCATTGATGCCTTATGTTGAGGACATTAAAAAGTTAGGCCAAATCAAACAGTGGGATTAATAAACATTTTTCTTCCGCAGACATGACCTAATACATTTTAAAAATGTTTTTGATTTTTAGCACACTAACTTGTTGCTTGGGGCAGGACACATCCTAAAACACATAGACAACACTTACTAGATGCTAATAATATGAAATGGTTTTTTTGTGTGGGCTTTGATGGTTTTGCCAGTGAAAAAATAAGATTAAGTAATGCTAAGTTTTCCTTCTAACAGAGCTTGCAAAATGATGAAAACGCGATTTTTTAATTTTCAGGATGAGAGCATTTCCATTAAAAGAAAATGTGTATGACATATTGCACTGTTATAAACTTTTTAAACTATTGGAATCATATTCCACAAAGGACGACCCAAATTTACCACATCTAAATGGTTTACAAGGAGAATACTTAAAAACATTTCCCTAGTTTAACTCTCACTTGGTTTCTGAACTGTACCAAATCAGACTTAAATTTGAGGTTCCAGCTCCACTGTCTTTTGAAAAATGTGCCTTTCTGGTTTAAGAAAAAGAAATGCAAGAATGATTTACAGAACTTTAGAATTTCCAGATGTCAACCCTCATGAAGTCCTTTGGATATCAGCTACAGCAGCATCTACAACATATTTTACTGAGTAAAGTGCAAATGAATCAGTAAACATATGGATTAAGTTTCTCCACAAATAACAAGAACCTAAAAATCAGGCAAAAGAGTCCCTTGGCAGTCCCTTGGGTTTTTTCAAATCCAGAATGTTTTGAGACTATGTTTTGAAGTTTTCCTGAAACCAAAATCTCATTATTTGTTATCATCTCTTGTTAACAATCCAAATGAAATATCGTTTCCAAATTCTATTAGTGATAACCAAATCGAAAGTGGTTAGGTCCAGGACCAAGAATGCACTGTCATAATATTTTATAACATTAAGAAACTAATCACACGATTTTCCTATAAACAGTGCTTCGCAGCGTTATAAAAATTTAAATCAGAATTATGGTAAATAAGAAAAGTGATAATATGAACCACATATCTGACTTCACAGGTTCCTAAATTTTCTCAGTTCATGATGCCCTTTGTGTCTCAGTAATTTCTTTCAGATTGCCCCTAGGCCAAAAGAAATCCCTAATAGTTATCTTTTTAAGTAAGTAGTTCTAAACAGCTTACCCAACAATTTAGCATTCATTTAAGTAAACACTGCATGTGAAAAACAGATTTTCTTTCATTTTGAAATAAACACAGTTCTTTCCTAATAGATTATGTGGGCCAGTTGGGCACCATGCAAGTTCTTATTCCTTGAAATCTGTTTGAACAATGCCACTCTCATTTTCTTTTCCACATTAATACTTGTATTAGTTAGGGTTCTCTAGAGAAACAGAATCAACAGAGAATGATTGCAAATATAAAATTTACAAAAGTGTCTCATGTGACTGCAGGAATGCAGAGTCCAAAATCCACAGGGCAGGCTGTGAAGCCGATGACTCCAATGGAGGGTCTGGACTAATTCCACAGGAGAGGCTCACCAGCCGAAGCAGGAAAAGAGACTGAATCCTCCTTAAAAGGCTTCCCATGATTAGAATAAACATCACTCATTGCAGAAGACACTCCTCTTTGCTGATTACAAATAGAATCCGCTGTGGATGCAGCTGACGTGATCATGATCTAATTCTATGAAATGTCCTCATTGCAACAGACAGGCCAGCACGTGCCCAACCAGACAAACAGGTACCACCACTTGGCCAAGTTGACACATGAACCTGACCATGACAATACTTAAACAGTATTTGGCTTTTATTACAGAAATGAAAAACAAAACTGAAAACTAAGGCTCCCGAACATGTAACACTGTAGAAAGGAATGCACCATCATCTAATGCTGAAACTATTGCCCATTTGAGCTAGTAGTTTGTAGAGAGTCTGAGTGATGTTGAGGACATCTGCTTTGCCTTTGATAATCTGTGATAGCATTTCAGGGTGTATCAGAGCACAGGGTCACAACTCTAGGCTTAGAACATTCCATGGTATATTGCAAACATCTCAGGTTGTTCAATAACAATTTGTTTATAACCAAGCAAGCATTAACAGTGGAATTGGACATTTACAAAAATTAATGATTTTTGTTGTGTTTCTCTATTAGTTTTATATGTCTTACAATATATTCTCATATTTAAAAACAGTGGGTCTACCATTTCAGAAAATCATGCTGTCATTGGAACTTTTTTCCCCAATGGCAAACATAAGGTGATGTACTTTGAAGGAATCAATGTAAGATTCAATAGAATTTTTTCAGCTTTTGAAACAGAAAATAAAGCAACAATATTAAAATATCTGTGTGAGTGAGAAACTTCAGGTCATTTGAAGAATTTTTAACTGGGAGTGCTGGTTTAGACTAATTCAATTACATTTGAAAAAGTTTTCTATTCTAGTGTGGAAGAAAGCAAATTAAAGAAAAAATGCAATAACGTTCCATCTTGAGGTCCTATACATGAGATATGTCTGAAATAAATGAATTAACTTTTGCCATAGGAGGAACCAAGAAAGGAGCCTGCCTGAAAAACTTTACATAAAATAAATGTTACTCTGATTATTTTTCAGACTTACTATATGAATATTTTTAGTCAGAATTCATTATTTTTGTCTGAAAATTTCCATTAATGCAAATCATACTTATATATCCATAAAAAGGTAATAATAAAAAGAAATTTTTTATAAATAAAGAAGTCTTGTGGAATCTATAGTAGGTTTAACCATTATTTACAAATACTTACTGAAATCCTACTAGTTCTTGGCACAGTTCTGGGCTTTCAGAAAATAGCAGTACACAACACAGTGAGGGTCACTGTCCTCATAGAATTTTCATTCTAAGGCAGGAGAGAAACAACAAAGTTAATAAATAAAGTATATGAAATATCAGCAATATATCCTAAGGGGAAAAATAGCTTAGTGGAAGGGATAGAAAGTGTGTTGAAGGAAGGTTTTGAAAACCTAGAAAAGGTAAAAAGCAGGAAGGACCCTGCCAAGAATATGAGTAAAAAAACAAAGGAAGTAAAAAAGAAAACCATGTGGAAACCTGGGGGAAGAATATTCCAGTAGAGAAAGCAAAGCACAAAGGTCCTGACTGGGAAAGTGCCTACTGAGATAACGGCCAATGTAACTAGAGCAAGGTCCATGAGGGAGAGTTGTA